>ML789398.1:1563016-1592494 GCA_009831015.1 Picea engelmannii
ACATAAGCATCACAACCAAACACTCTAAGATGTTGAAGAGAGGGTTTCTTTCCAAACCATACCTCATGTGGAGTTTTATCATCCAACGCTGATGAAGGTGATCGATTGACCAGGTAACATGTTGTACCCACTGCCTCTGCCCAAAATTCTTGTCCTAACCCAGCACCGCTGAGCATGCTCCTTGCTTTTTCCATCAGTGTCCTGTTCATCCTTTTTGCAACTACATTCTGCTGAGGAGTTTATGGAGTAGTCTTGTGCCTTGCTATACCACACTTCTTATATAATTCTTTGAATTCATTTCCGTAGAATTCTCCACCATTGTTTGTTCTCAATACCTTTATTTTCTTCTCTGTCTGATTTTCTACCAGAGCCTTAAACTCTTTAAATTTATTAAATACCTCAAATTTCTTTCTAAGAAAATAAATCCATGTGTTCCTTGAAAAATCATCTATGAATGAAATATAATACACAGATTTATCTAGGGATGGAACATGAACAGGTCCAAACACATCATTGTGTATCAACTCTAAGATCCCCTTTGCTCTTGTAGCACCAGATGGGAATCTTACTTGATTATGTTGACCATATATGCAATTTTCACAGAAATCAAAATCCAGAGTGCAATTAGACATACCTTCAACCATACCTTTACCGTGTAGTGTTTGAAGGCCCTTTTCTCCAATATGCCCCAATATTTGATGCAACAACATGGTCTTCTTTTCCAGGACAGTATTGGTCTTGTCTCCTTCATTTTTTTTCTCAAGGAAAACAAAATTGTTACACCCATTAGTATAAGTTCTTCCCAACAACTTGTACAGAGTTCCACAATCAACTCCCCTCATCAACACCATTGCTCCTCGTACCATCTTGCAAGTGTTCTTTTCAAATACAGTTTTCACTCCTGCATCACCCAACTTGCTTACAGATATTAGGCTCCTAGCTAGTTTTGGAATGTGTAGAACCCTAGGGAGAGTTCTAATCCTTCCATTGTTTAGCAACAACTTAACCCTTCCACGTCCCAATATTTTTGTTGTCGAGTCATCTCCTAGGAATACATCACCACCATCATATTTTTCATATTCAGAGAACCACTCCCTATGAGGAGTCATATGGTATGACTCACCTGAGTCGATCAACCATACATCATGGTCTGCATGTGTACTTGTATATGCTAGGTAAACATCACCTCCTTCTTCAGTGGAGGTTTTTGCCTCTATGGAAGAGGTACTATCAGACCCCTTTGGTTTTTCAACCTTCTTAGACTTGCAATCTTTCTTATAATGCCCTGTTTTACCACACTTCTAGCATTTCCTCAAATGTTTTCCTGGAGACTTAGATCTCCATCCTGAAGGCTTACCAGGGTTCTTGTCTTGGGTACGCCCTCTTACAAATAACGCATTTGTGCTGTGACCATCCATGTTTTTTTGCCTCATCTCTTCAGATAACAAGGATGCAACTACATCCTCATACTTCAATGTAGATTGAGTGGTACTGCCTATTGCTACAACCAGATTATCCCTAGAGTCTGGCAAAGAAAATAACAAAGTAATACACTTATCTTATTTTGAAATCGTAATATTAACAGATCCAAGTTGACTTACCAGAGTATTAAAGGCATTTATATGTTCTGTCACATAATCTCCATCTTCCATCCTAAGATGATACAACTTCTTTTGAAGAAACAACTTGTTTACCAGGGACTTTGATTGATGCAAATTCCCTAACTTATCCCATAGTTCCTTGGCTGTAGATTCTCCTGAGACATTCAACAACACCAAATCTGCCAGGCAGAGTCCAATAGTACTCCTTGCTCTTCTGTCCAACTTGTCCCAATCTTCCTTCGACATACCAGTAGCTGGTGTACTAGTAGTTTGTGAACTGGTAGGTTGTGTACCAGTAGCCTGTGTGCTTGTAGACGGTGTACCAGTAGGTTGTGTACCAGGATCCACAATGATCCATTGTTCTTTGTCTACAAGAAGGTCCTCCATCTTGAGCTTCCATAGCTCAAATTTTTTACTGTTGAACTTCTCTATCTCGATTCTAGATGAGCTCGCCATTCCTCTTTCTTTACTCAAATATCCACTGCAAAAGCTCCCACTAAACCCACGTTTATCATAGACCCAAGATAAACTTGATCTATCAAGACCGAGCCAAACCCTCAACAACAAAGGTGTCCCTTTGAAGCCAAAAACAAGCTCTGATACCACATGTAAGTTTTAAACCCACGAAGTAAAGCAATGCATATAAATTCTTAAGAAATACAAAAAATAATCAATGGCTCATACACAGAGTACACAGAGATTTTATACTGGAAACCCTCAATCGGGAAAACATTTGTTATTTTCATTATATCGAATTTCACCATTCGCCATACAATATATACAATGTTTTTAGGTATTCCGTAGATACCAAAACCCTAATCCCTTAATCCGGGATTAATTTACAAATCCGCTAAAAATAGCAAACAATCGCCAAACGCAGTTGTCATATCTGACGCACCCACACACACACACATGCAAAGAATATAACACATACCCAACAACCATGAGGAAAGGATGTGTGAGGTAAAGAAAAGCATCGGAGATAATATATTTGGTAAAAGACTAGAAACTACCATCGTTGTCCTAGATTTTGTAGAGCCAGAAGATGTCATGATCATTAACACTAGGAACAAGTCCTACACTCCCAAAGGCAAATGTGATCCTCCCCGCAATTCTTCTATCTCGAGCTCATCCTCACCAACTGCTACTATTTAGGTTCCCAAGGTTCTTGTCAGTCAAGGAAATACCTCCCCTCTCCCCTCTTCCAAATACAATATCCTAAATCGGTTGTCCAACATCAAAGCAATTGCAACCCTTCTGGACATGGTTGTCGTCCTTGAACAATAGAGGCATCTAAAACAATTCATGGAAGGAAAATCTTTCGTTGTAGCCAATCTCTCTAAAGAGGCAAATGAAGGGGATTCATCTGTAAATAAAGTAGGTGTACATAACTTTAGATACCCTGTAAAAAATCCCCCTTTTTATATTTCTGTAAAAATTATGGATAAGATCGCCCATTGTTGCCTCATTGAAGGCGGTTTGGGCCCAAGTGTAATGTTGAATATTATGATGGAAGAGCTAGGCTTGTCTTGTACAAATTAAAATGCCAGAAGCATGCTCTCTTATAATAGTCTACAACAAATGGCCATAGGTGAGATCAAATATGTGACCTTAGTTTTGTGCGCACACCCTGAAATAAGGACAACCCTTAATAGTCAGGTAATTGATATTCCAGTAAGCAATTACTCAATCATATTAGGAAGAGATTAGAAAGATTTGATGGGTGGATACCTGTCACTCGATGGGACACACTTATCCATTCCTTGGAATGGTAAAAACATCATAGTCCTTAGAGAGGGAAGGATTTAACCTTACATAGAGAGTGTCCTACAAACTAATGTGAACTATATCGAAGAGGGCCTAGGGGTGTATTCCATCTTTTTCGAGGAGGATAACATTCCCTTAGAACAAATTGATTTAGATGATGGTATGTGGCACCTGCACTTTGATGGTTCATGCTCTAATGAAGGTAACAGAGCTGGAATTATCTTGTACTCTCCTGTAGGGAAAATTCATAACTTTTCTTATAGGTTGGAGTTTTCTTGCATAAACAATGTCACTGAATTCGAAGCTTTATTATTAGTAATTGAAAACTCCTATAATCTAGGTTGTGGTCACCTTACAGTTTTTGGAGATTTTGAGCTTGTTGTGAGCCTTGTACGTAAGATATACTCTCCTAGCAACAAGTTGATGAAACGGTACACCCAAACTGTTTGGGAACTTATCTCAAACCTATTATCTTTCAACATTACTCATGTTAAGAGGGAATTGAACTCAATGGCTGATCGATTAGCTATTTTTGTAGCCTCTCCTAATCGACAACTTCTTCTACACAAACCTGATTGTACTTTTCAATATCTATATCGTCCACATATCCCTTACAATATAGAGTCATGGAAGGTCTTCCCTAGCGATGAGAGCATCTATGCTTTCATTCAAAATGAACCTTATAAGCCCAAGGAAATTATATCCATAGAAGATAACAAGATTCCTAAGGGCTTGACTCCTCTAGACAGTTCATTTTAATCGAGTGATGTAGGCAATAAATAGAAACATAAAGAAGAGGAGTCGAAAAGGAAGGTGGGTGAAACCATCTCCTTGAACATTGGGACACCCGAGTCTCCAAAGAATGTTAAAATAGGTGCCAAATGTTCCAATGAAGATAAAATGAATTTTTCCAAGTTGCTTGGCGAATTTCAAGATGTTTTTACTTGGTATTATGAGGATCCTTGTTTTTTTTATCATGCTCTTATACAACATGTCATTCCCATCAAGGGAGGCATAAAACCGGTTAGGAAAAAACAAATACCTCTCAACCCTGCATTGGAAGCAATTATTCGAAAGGAATTTGAAAAAATCTTGAGGGATGGAATCATCTTTCCGGTCAGGTATTTTGAATGGGTTTTGAATTTGGTTCCTGTTCGGGAAGCCACTAATCATATCATATTATGCATTGATTTTCGCACATTAAATTGGGCTATTATAAAAGATCACTTTCCTCTCCCTAATATGGAAATGATTTTGCAACAAGTTGCAGGGCTGCAGATGATGCCCTTAATTGACAGTTTTTCCGGTTACAATCAAATCAAGGTAAAAATGGCAGATAAATATAAAATCACCTTTATTACTCATTGGGGCACCTTGAATTACGAACGTATGCCTTATGTCTTATCTGATGTGAGTGCCAGTTTTAAAATACTTATGCAAGTAACTTTTGACGATTTGATCGGCAAAATTATTCATATCTATCTTGATGATCTAATCGTGTACGTTAAAGGGCTATCAATTGTCTTGAAGTTTCATGAATTATGGTTGGGTCCTTTCAAGATCGTTTTTGGCCTGGGTACAAGCTCTTACATTTTAAAATATTTACAAGAGCGATTATTTTCCTACAACACTAACGGTTCTCACTTAAAGCATTACGTGGAACCAACTTGAAAAGTTTTAACGTTGTTTGGATTTTTTGTATATTAGTATTCTAGTTATGTTTTCATTTTCACTACTGCTTTTCAATTCTACTTTTACAGTAGTTTAAATTCTTCTTTTATTTAATAGTTTTCCTTCTGCTTTTCGCAATTCTGTCATTTTATTTCTGTTGTTTTAAATTTTGCAGTTCCATTTTTGTTATGACTTTTATTGCTTTTCATATTTTTAGTTTAATTTTGGTCAAGAATAAAATGTTGGATCAGTTTTTCCACAGTGACACTCCTGCAAGGTATTGTTAGTCAATAACAATCAATCTTACACAACTGTTACAATGTTCCCCTTGAAAGCATAATTGAATTTGTTATATTCTTTCACTACTGTCTTATGAAGAAATTGGTTACTTCTCGCTTCGGCTTTCCATTTCTTCATCCATTTGAGAGTTAAAAGAGAAATTCCATAAATTTTTTCTCCTTGAAGTCAAGAACAAACTCTGGTTGAATGATTATGCATACAAGGATAAACCTCCTCATACTTAACATTTTTCATGAGTTATTTCTAAATTCCCGGTCATTTTTCCATTAAATCCGCTCACTTCCCCCTGTTGCATGATCATTCTAGTTATATCTTCTTGGTATACTATTCTTTTTGGTCTTTGAAACCATATTTTCTAAGTTCTTAATCTGTTGGAAACAAATTTCCCTGTGGAGTTGCCAGTTTGTTGACAATTAAAATCGCAACGAGGAATTTTGCCCACAAAGTATTGCTAAAGCCTATTATTTAAACTATGCTAAGAAGATATAATACTAGTAGGTGGGATCCCCTTGTACACTGGAGGCTCAGAGATAGTCATATCACACCTTTCATGCTGTTGTTTCGATACTACTTAGAAGGTATTATATGGTTGATGATGTAGTCCTGGTTTTGTTTTTGACATAATTGCAAGTGGATAATGCATTTTATGTGATTTTCCCTTATTCTAAGCTCTAATTCTATGTTATGAGTGGCATATACTACAGTTGTTACATTTGATTGTATCACCATGATTATTATCTAGCTACACCTGTACAAGACATATGCTAGTAACAACATAAAACAAAAGAAATGGAAAGAGACTTATGACAAAAAAAATTCCAAAATAAAGGGACTATACTATGCTATGTTAAGAGGTTATGTGCGAATGAAATGAAAAGAAGTTAGTATTAATCCTAACTAGCAATGGTTAGTGGCATTGCAAATTGTATTTGAGTTATATTGGGTGCATTTGATATATGGTATGGTATGGTTTTTGACAATGGTTAATATGGATTTTGGGTGGCACTATTGGCAAGCAATATGTCAAAAGTTTCAATGGATGAAATTAATGGCATGGTTAATGGTGTGGTTTTTGGATGGTTGCTGTGTACTTCGAAATTGTGTGTGGAGAAAGATGGAAGCGATGTGCGGTAAATGCAAATCACTCCATACTTCTCCCATCAAGTCGTCACCCTAGCAGGGTTAGTGTTTCATTTGGTTTTGTTGGTGGTTAAGTTCCGAGATTCAAGCCTGGAAGAAACTACTCCACCAACTCGCCCTTTTTAAAGCTATTGGTTATAGGTATGGTTATTTTTTCCCATCCATGAATTTCTCTCTATGTATGAAACAAACGATGGCTCAATAATGTGTTGGTTTGTGTTTTCCTAAGATTGGTAACTGTGTAAACGTGTGGGCTTCTCTCTGGAATGACTGTGTGGTTATTCATTTTGCAAATGAAAGAATTGGTTTGTTGAAGTTATGATTTTGCTGGCTATTCTGTGTGGTGAAAATTGTGATGGCTCTCTATTGTTTTAAGTAGCTATGGGTATTTGGTTGGAATGTTTCTCTTTGTTTAGCCTTGTTGGCCACTTTCTCACAATTATGGTAACCATGACCGGTTGTATCCGAGTTGCTATGGGGTTGCTGTACATGTTTTTGAACTACCTTTTGGTCACTATGTATCTTCCAGAGCCATGGTCGTGGGTTGTTCGCCTAGTCATGGGCTTATTTTTGTGGTATTGGCATCAACAAAGTTGGTTATGGGGTGGTCATTATGCCAAGGTGTATACTTTATGGTGGTTTGGTGATATAAGTTATGCTTCGGGCCAATATTCCCACATGCATTGTAGTTCATTGATTCAGTCTTTGAATTGCAAGAGGGTTATGCCTTTGTGTGTTCTGGGTATTTTTTACTATCGAGTGAGCAATTGTTTCTCCTCTGCATCATTGCCTACCCTACCCAGTGTTGAACTGTCACACTATTACACAAAATGAGAATTATAAAAATCATGTGGTTCCACCATGCTTGTTTCGAAGGGTTTCTACCTATTGTTGATATGTTCTACCTCTAGTCACTCTATGCTTTGATGACTGAGCGAACTCTTGGTTACTTCTTTTGTTCATTGTTATAGAGCCCGATTTTGATAACCCCAACTATTCACACTCTTGTCGGGTATCTTGTTGACTGTCATAGATTGGTTGAGTGGTTTTGACAGTTGCTTTGAGTATTATCTCGTCTCTATTTTATTGAGTTGTAGGTTGTTATTGGGGATGATAATTGATACACAATCAAGGGATTGTCTCTTTTTCGTTATGATAGTTGCGTCGAAAACCTAGCCCATTTTTATTGATTAGTTTGGTTGATTGGAAATCAGTGATAATGTGCAATCAATGGTTGTTTCTTCTCGTTATGCTTCTGATTGTTGTATTCCTTCAGCGTGGTGTCAATTGTTAGTTGGTGGCTGTTGTGTGTTTTATTAGCCCCGATCGGGATCATTGCAAGTCAAGGAAAATGATGACTATGACTTTGTTGTTTACTGTGTATGGATTATGGAGCCATCGTGTATTGTTTTATTTAATTGCACCATTAGAAATGAAGCTCGGGTTTTGTACTTTGGTTTCATTGCAAGTTTTATTGGTTAATATTATCAAAAGAGTGAAATCGGGCAAGTTTTAAAAAGTGTGTTCAACTTGGGAAAAGACCCGTGTCTGTTTGATTTGGGAAATTGCGAATTATGGGCAGTGGTTGATAATTTATAGAAATATATGCTAGACAGAGATGAAGCAACATGGTTGTGTGTTTCTTTTGATTTTGTTTTAAATAAAAAAGGAAAATAAATGAAAGGAAACAAGTATTCTCTTGACATAACTGTTGAAAGGCATAGTAATTCTGAGTATGGTTATAGACTATGTTAATTGAGAATTTTAAAGAAATTGGATGTGGGACTGATAAAATATAGACAAGAACAATAACATGCAGGCAAAGGCATATTAGCCAACACTCATTTGTATTCACTCCAATGTTACATATTTATAGTACAATGGGTGATGCCACCTCATAGAAAGATTTTCTCTAGATCCTAAAATCATGCATGATGACTAGGCTAGGCAATCTTAACTAAATCATTAGTCATCACTTAAGGATATATTACTAATATACTAAATGAATAATACAAATATAGGTGACAATTTAGACTTAGTGATTGGTAAAGGTAAGCCATAAGCTAACAATTCCCCCCTCAATCACAAGTTCGATCAATAATACCAGCAATAAAGCATAAACTGGTATAAATTCCAAGTCTTCATACTGAAACTCCTGAGCTGAGCCTCAATGAAGAACTACCTGAAAAACCACCAATATGGATGCTGAAAGGTTCATCTGAAATGAACTAGAAGAGAGCTGAGATATGGAAGTGAATAACTGCAATATCTGAACATTCCCTGATTGCTTGACAATTTGATCATTTTGCCAAGTATTTTAGCTAGAAGAATCCGATGCCTTCTGATAATTGGTGAACATGTAGTATCACCACTCTACTATCAATGTATCAATGAAAGTGCTCTCTAAATCTATGGTTTGGGATGACCACTAACCAATTGATACCATGTATCTGATGGTTTTTGGATAACCACTAACGAATCTTGACACTTTTAGGTGTCCAACAACATCCCAATGTATAATCTGTATGATTCAATTGCAAGTCATTCAACCATAATCCTGTCAAAGCCTGCCATCTCTGGAAAATCTCACTATGTAATCATGTGAGCCAGGATGCATGCAAATTGTTTACTTAATGTAAACTCCAATCTGATGAGAGCGAACCAAGAGAAGTGAATCAACTTCTAGTCTGACACATCCCTAAAAAATGTCTGACAATTCAATCAAATGCCAAGCTGCAATGCAGAAGGATCCTCTTGTCCTCTGCTAGGTCGAATGACCATCTATGTGAACCAAATGTTCACATCATTGCTCTCAAAATCAAAATATATATGATTCAACTTAAACTTATTGAACCATAATTCTACCAAAGTCTTTCATCTACAGACCGCAGTTGCCCATTTGGAAAATTTGGCAAATTTCATGCCCATATGGCATACTTGATGTTTGTTGTTGTCAAAACTTTCTGTCTGACAACCATCTTCAATTCCATTATCAATTCCCCCCTCTGTCAGCTAAAAGGAGAGACCATAAGTGGTTTCATGAACCATCTTCACTGGAATTTTGAACTCCCCCCCTTAAGGTGCATGAGAGTTACATCATTGTACTCCCCCTTTTTAGGCTCAAGAGAGTACCATACTTGTTCCATTTGAGTACAACACAAAGTGGGCATGCAGAAAAAACCACATGTTATCTCATCTCGTGAGGGCCATGCTTGAAAACTATTCCATAAGGGGACCACTTATGTGAGGTACAAAAATGTTATGTGATACAAGATTGGTCTTTACTCGAGATTGAATTCTTCAGTAATACTTATATAATCACTTGGTTGTTAATGACCATTTCCAAGGATCAATCCACTTATAGTGAATCTTCAATCCTGTAGGTTTCTTTAGTGTTGGAAATATGTCTGAAGAATGGTTCTGCTTGCCACAATGTTGGCAAGGATGAAGATCAAAACACTGATTCTCCTTGTGACCAACTCAATTGCAATGTTGGCATGTCACATTATGATGTTGAACTTGAATAGGTGAAAGTGAATCTTCTTGAAGGAATCCAACACTTTGGAACTTGATTGGTCTAGAAAAATTAGGAATATGAAAGGTAACTTCCTTGTCATATCCAAGTCCTGTTTTATTCTTGTTGTAGATGATTTCTTCCCAAGGTCTGATAATGGGCTTGGAAAGAGTATTCTAAACCTATTGCTTTGAAATCTGTGGAAGTGGATTTACTACATGTTGATGCATCATTGAAAGGTTTTCTTCACTGAAATCAAAAGAAAACTCTTGAAATGTAGGTTCATTAATAGATTTAACTTCGTATGAAACTGATTCTGAAGTTGCATCACTGTGTTGTTCCTTCACTGGTTGTTGATTAAAAACATCATCATCATCATCATTATCATCATAGAGAGGGTTGTTCTGAACAAAAACTAGTTCAAAACAATTCACTAGTTGTAGATTTTTGGGATCTATCAACTCATCATTCAATAGATGGGATTGTTATTGAAGAAGTATAACTTTAGCTTGCGTCACTTGCAAACAAGTTAGCACTGATTGAAGTGTTTCTTTGTGAAGTAGGAGTGAAGTTAGCACTCTAATAATTCATGACTTTGCTCCATTTGAACACGCTCGCTTGTACTCGCTCACTTGAACTTGCTTGCTTACTTTCTTTCTTTCAAGAAGTTTAGGGTGTCGGATACTACCGAAAATGCACCCAAAAACTTGATTACAATGATTTGTGTTAAACTACTCAACCTTGTCAATTTCAACTCAAAAATGACTCTAGGGTGTGAGGCTCAGCCGAAAATGCACCTTATGACAAATTCAATTCAACTCAACTTGATTTCAAAAAAACAAGTAAACTTACAAAATGACTATTTGCATGTTACAATAAATATACTTGATTAAGTAATCTTACAACAAACATTGTTTGCAAGTTACAATTTAACTTCAAATTCTCCACGACGTGTTGAGTTTGAAATCTTTGATTTGTCCATTACTGATGTGATTGATGACTTGAATGCTTTATAATTTTCTTCACATATGTTTGATCATATGTGCTTTGATTTCTATTAATTTGTGTGCCTTAATTTGATTTCCTTATACTAAATGATACTTGCAATTGATTATGTCAAAACTAGACACAAACATCATAAACCAGCCATGAAAATATTCACCACCATACACTACACAAGGTGTACCTACGATCCCCTTTTTCAATTTCAAGTGGATCTAGGATAAATAGCAAAAGAGTTCAATTTTATTATAATCATTACAACTTGCTCCTTTAACATTGAAAAGTGATTTTTAGATTTTTATAGAGTTTAAGCAAAAAAAATAAAACAATATAGAAATGCAATCAACTCCATACCAAGTTACCATGCAATATATGCTAGTAACCTTTTATAAAGTACAAAGTTTCTCCTTTTTCATGAAAAATCTCCAGACTTCCTTTAAAAATATTATGAAATCCACTTATCACTCCACTTTTTTTTTTGGGACAAAATAAGAAAGGCCTTTTACATTAACATCTTTATGTTAAAACTGAATACTTCCAAACCAACCTTAAGTAGCTCTATGTCACTCTAAACGTGTTTCAAAAGTGAATGCATAAAAGAGTGTGCACAAATTTGTTTTATATGCATAGCATGGTTTGTTTTTTCCTTTTTCTTTTAATTCATGGAATGAATACCTCTACCAAGGAAATTATCCATTCGACCTTAAACTTTCATTCGGCCCTACGTAGAGAGATACACGTGCTTTCACATGGAAAGCATGCAAAAAAGAAAAACTCCAATGATCCATTGTAGCTAATGCATCCACCATTACATTGTTTCATAAACTGAAAATCCCTCGTTCCAAATCACAATTTGAACTTGCCACCTATCTGTAACTGGGTTGTTTGATCATGCTACTTTGTGGGATATTTTCAGAGACGGTGTACTATTATTGCATCCTCGGCATGACATAAAATGTTAAGAACTGAAGTTTTTGAAGAAATATATTGTTCGATCACATTTCGAAGATTTAACACTTGTTTTTGCAAAAAAACACTCAGAAAATCTCGCATGAACGACATATTTTTGAGGTCCGTGAAGAAATTTGCTACTCGATCAGGTTTTGAAAGTTTCCCCGCTGTTTTTTTCTATCCGAAAATCTTAATAATCCTGAACTTATGCGACACGTTTTGAGATTCCCTAAGAAATTTTGTTCTCGCTGTATGTTTTGAATCATTTTGTGCAATTTCATGAGAATTGGTATGATCTAGCTATTGTAGCGAAGAATGGACGCTATGAAACCAGGAAACTAAACGGAAATTTCAGAAGGTTAATGAGAAAAAAAATTGTTGTTCCTTTATAGGAGTAGATCTAGGAACACTCCTTTCGCTATCAGGTTGATCGATTTTGTTGTGTATTGAATTTAAGGCTTGAGCTATGCTTTGGTGTAGAAAATCTGTGAATAACAAGTGAATGTAGATCCACACTGAACATTGTTGGAATATTGTTGTGAAAACAAGAAAATTGCAGATCCATGTAGATCAAATGACACAGGTGCAAATTTCTTCATGCAGAAGAGGTAGATCAGATTAAAAAAAAAAAAAAAAACTAGATTTGCACGTAGGGATTCTTCTTTGTCTTTGACTATAATAGATCACATGTGACAGTAAGATCAACTTGAAAATAACTTAGATCTACAAATATCTTGTGCCTATGCAAACCATTACCAACACAAACCCTTTGGAGGGAATATTTTCAGAAGAGGACAAAGTCCAGGATAGGACAAATTGCATAACCGAATCCTCAAAAGCAAATCATTTGTGTAGGAAGAAAAGTAAAATTGATATGCACATACCAGATTACTATAGAGCTCTGCCTATGTTCGTTGATAGAGATGGTCACAAATTGATATCAAGTATGCTCAATAGAGCTCCCACGAAAGATATTTTCTTGCAGGTTGCATATGCAGATTAAACTTTGCTTTTGTGTGGTGTTTTTGTCCCTCATTAAATATGCATCCCCAACTTCACACATGATAATCAATTTGGAACATCAAACTAGGACACCCATCAAACTACGGAGCTATCAAACTTTTCATGAAAAAACTATCACACCAACATCATTTCTTCACCATGGCTCTGATACCAATTGATAAAATATAGACAAAAACAATAACATGGCGGAAAAGGTATATTAGCCAACACTCATTTGTATTCACTCCAATGTTACATATTTATAGTACAATGGGTGATGCCACCTCATAGAGAGATTTTCTCTAGATCCTAAAATCATGTATGATGACTAGGCTAGACAATCTTAACTAAACCATTAGTCATCACTTGAGGATATATTACTCATATCCTAAATGAATAATACAAATATAGGTAACAATTTAGACGTAGTGACTGGTAAAGGTAAGCCATAGGCTAACAGGGACCAGGGATGATTTTAAGGATGGAAATTTATTTTTAAATGTAGAAACCTTGACGAATCTTACTAATCCTTCGTATGCCAACAATAAATGTTTGGAGATATTTTTGCAAAAATATTCAAATTTCTAAGGATTTTATATAGTTTGGATAACATTTTGACGATTTTTAAGGTAAAATAATTTTATCCTATAGAATTTGGGAGAATTATTTTTAGAATAGAGAATATTTGTTTGGAAAAAACCTTGGAAAATTATCCCACGAGCGAAATTTAGCCCCTAAAATCATCCCTGTGTGGGATAGTGAATAGTTTTGATACGCAATAATTGTTTAATTGGTGTTGGAATATTTTGTATTGAATACATAAATGTTTTTATGGATTAATTAATTGGTTTTACGAACAATATTCATTCTTTTCCCTACCACACTTTTAGCCCATTACAAGTCCCCTCGCCTTCCCATATTCACTATCCACTCCCTGTTCTTAAAATTAGATTATAGTTAAGATAAATTGTGTATTCTGACAGTTGAAGGATCACACATGGATGAATTACATTGATATACTCTTTTTGATTTATGATACAGTTGATTTTTTGATGATTTGTGAGTAGTAATCATGATCTATCCCCCCTCATTTTAACACTTTTCACTCAATACAATCCCTCACATATCCCAACACCCTTATTCACCCCCTGCTCATTGACAAGTATTAAATGATTTGTATGGATTGGATTGCATGAGTTTGATGTGTTGCTAAGCCAAACTTTGTTTCATATTTAAAAGAGATGTCATGTATGGTTGTTGAAGAAACTATTTTCTAATCAATAATGCATATAGGAATGAGATTTTTCAGCATAGGTAGCCATGGTTGGGGTTACAGACGAAGAGGAAATTGGAACAGGGGCCCTAGAAGGCCAAGGTTCTCTATACATTTTGATGCAGACTCGCAAGAGTTGGGCCAACTATTTCAAGATGGAATTTTTAGCTGGATTGGGCAAGGAGTGGTCCAACCTAGGCCAGAAAGGCCTCCCTTTCAAGCCCCACATGTCCCTAGTATCCCAGTTCCCCCTCATGTCTCACTACAACTTGAAGTCCCTGAAAACAATGGATGGCAAGAGATTGTCCACCCAATAGTCTCCCAACATCGTGGCTGGCCTAACTTTTCTCTACCTTCTCCTCCACCTATTAATCAAATTGTCCAAGCTGCCCCTATCCACTCACCAGTACAGTCTTCCCATGCAAGAAAAAGGTTAAAAATCGAGGCCCACCATGCTCCTAACAAAGGAAAAGCCATTGCTTCCCCTTCCTCACCCTCAAATGACTCTGCCAAATCTATGTCCTCCCGCATGCATTTGAGAGATGATTGCTCTCATGTGATTAGTGAGATTAGGCCTAAATTCTCCACGCAACTTAAGGCAAATTCAGAGAGATCAAAGGGTGACAACAACAACAACAAGGGAAAGATTGCCTCCCACAGTGGAAAATATGGGTTTTAAGTGTTTTTATTTATTGATTGTTGAGAACAGTTGACTTCTGAAATTTTGGACAACACACTATTTTTTGGATATATGGATAATATATTTTTGGAAATAATTTCAATTATCATTGATATAAATTGTCAAATTATGAGAGGATTATGGGAGTTACAAGGAGGGATGTTTTGATTGATTAACTAGTTGTGTTATGCTTGTTAAAAAACTAAAGAGAGTCACAAGGGGTCCCACCTACTAGTTATTATTTATTCAAAACCCTTATTATGATTTTATTACTTTTCCCTCTTAACTAAAAAGTTGGTTGGGTTTTAGTTAACTTCACTAAAGAAGTGGTTCAACTACTTCAACTAATTCTAATTTATTAAAGGAAAAAGGAAAAGGAGGAAAAAGGGGAGAATAGAAGGACGAACATACTAAGGTATGCTCTTTGAGTTTTGTTGAGATAATTCAGTTTTCATTCATTCTTTATTTCATTGAAAGCCTAATTCTCTTTTATGATAGCAGGATCCTATTGTAGACAACAAGATTCAGGGCTGAATTACATCATTTAGACACTTGTTTTTCAGAGGTGTTGATCTATCTTTGATAGACTGTGTAGACTTGTTTGTTTTTGAATTAAATTTCATGACTGACAAAGGCTATTGTGCAAAGTCGAGTGGGAAACAATTTGTGGCAAGTTGATCCAGCTTTTAAAGTTCAGTTTTTTTACCTTCTGTCAGAAGTCCTTTTGTATGGTTTTCATCGGGGACATCTAAGTTTGACTTTGGTCCAAACTTCCTTAGGGAATTTTGTAAAGAGAACGATTCTTTTGATAAATTGGAATGGAATAAACGATTACTTTATGTCTCATATGTTTTTATTATTGACTTGGTGTTTTTACTTTTGTCTCTATATTTATTTCAGCATCTGTTATATTCAGAAAATTACATAAATAATGAATTTTCCAGCAAACTCTCATTTATAAAAAAGATTAGCCTAAGCACTTATGATCAATACTTGTGAATTAGGAAACAATTTTGATGGCTATAAACATAGGGTGATATTCCCGTATATCTTGCTTTAGACAAGTAAGATCTGCAGATGCTTGAGTAATATCATTTCATATCTTTTCCTCAAAAAGTACAATCATAAACTTATGCCTGTGTAACTACCAACTGACATCTGTGTGGGAACACTGCTTCTCAACTGATCAATCTGTTACTATGTACTTATGTTATCTGACTTCTCTGAATATGTCTATGTATTCACTTGTTACAATTTGAAATATGGTTCTCTAATCTATAGTAGATACTGCACTGAATCCCCCTGTTCAATATTCATATTTACTGGGAGGCTCCAAGATGAATGGATCAAAAAAATACCTACTTTGATGCAGAGTAATATTCCTCTTTGTCTGTAGACTCATCATATTTCTTAACCCTTAATTCTTCCTTTCTGCCTGTGGATTGATCTTGCACTACAATTCCTGAAAGTACAATCTCTTGAACATGTTATTTATTCACCTTCTCTTCTTTTCTTTCTCATACTACTACAAGTACTACAATCTCTGGGACCTGGTCTTTATTCACCTATTCTTCTTGTTTTTCATTTCTTCTCCAAACATTCCTATATCTGACATCTTTCTTTTTCCTTGTAGATTTGTCTTCATCTCGTACTATTCCCAATCTTGAGAGTAAGACTTCTAGGTGTCCTTCATTCATCTGATCTTCCTTTGCATGTTCTTTCTTTCTTTTCCAAACCTTCTTATATTTGATATATGTGTTCTTTCTTAAAGAAGTATCCATCATGATTCTACAATCATGAGCTATGTGTCCATAGTTATGTAATTTGTAACATTAAATATTAAGTGGGGCCACATAGGCATTTCTTACTTGAACATTTCTTCCATAATCCATGCAATCTGCAACTTTATGTCCAAAGTTAGTGCAATGAAAACAATGACCATAAAATGAATTTACATACCTAGGAGTGAATAATATTCTGTGTGGTGTAGTCCTTCTGAATTATTTTTGTGCTTGATCGTGATCTTCTCTCTTGTGGATTCCTTCATTATGGTTGAAGCTTCTTTGTTGCCTAAATGTGGTAGGTCTTATTGAAGATGCATCTTTATTTATTTTCTTATATTCTAATCGACCATGATTCCTTCCTTTGAGTACTTATGCATAACTCTTGCTCTTTTCTTCATTCTTATTTTTTGGAAACCTAGAGGACTTCTCTTCGACATTATCTATTGATGAGGTGGATGTTTTTGTCTCTTCAACGTTCTTGTTGAGCTTGACAATTTTAACTCTTAATGTGACAACTTCTTCTTCAAGCTTCTCAACCTCTTCTTCTTTCTTCATCATCTGAATCTTCATGAATTCTTTTGTTCACTTTGCTTCTTCAAGTTGGATCTTCAAGGAGATAATTTATTTTTCAAGTCTTCTCTTTTCTTGACAAAATTATGCTTCAAGATGATTTAAGTCGTTAGTTCTTTCCTTAAGATGATCTATCAATATCTTCTCTCTCTTTTTTTCTTCTTCCTTCTGTGCTACTATTTTGATTACAAAACACTGCTTCTAATCCTTGAGAGTTTCTTCAATCCTTCTAGCTTCTTCTAGCTGACCCTTTAACATCATGATCATCTGCTCAACTTCATTAGAGTTGGCATTCTAATGTTATTCTTTCTTCTTTAGTTATTTCTCGAGTGACTTGTTTTTATCCATTTACCTATTTATAACTTCTATGAAACTCATCAATTATTTTATGTAATTTATTTTTGCCTCTTCCCACTCTTCCTCTTCTGAATATGTCTGACATGATGAGCATATTTATTCCTTTTTTGTACCTGTATATTATTTAGCAATCTTTTTCTCTGTGATGGGAGAAGAATAGGTAGTATTTAGCTTATCCCAAAGTTCTTTCACAACCTGGTACCAACATCCCTTCACAACCTTTCACAAGACCTTTAACATATATGCGATTTGCTCTTCTACTGACCATGTGTATATGTGATTTCCTCCACTACAACTTGTGGATGTTCGTGATTCTCTATGCTTGCGGCCCACAGATGTACGCGACCTATCTTTCTCCAGCCCGCAAATGTACATGACCTATCCTTATTTGGACCACAAATGTATGATACCTGTCCTTCTTCAACCCACATATGTACGCGACATGTTCTTCTGTAGCCTGTGTATAACCTCAGAAAACTAGCGTTGTCAATTTTATATAACTCCGAAACTTTTGCTCCTTCAAACCTTCACTGCCTCAGACTTGATACGTCAAATTCAACCTTAGATTCACTAATAGATTTGTCAAAAGATAAACCATAACATTCACAAAATAGATATTCAATGTAAGTTTGTATGTTTAAATGAGAGACTCTTTGAGGTGTATTTATACTAATTCTAGGTAACCTCTTTCCTTATTTTAGGGGTTTCTTGTTACAACCACTTTACCCTTTGACCAAGAATTACAACCAACTAGGGGCTTCTTGACTACTCTTCGGGGATTCCAACTTTACAAGGCCGTATCTCCCTAACTGTGAGGAACCACGTGGTGTTCCACATATCACCGAAAATGGAACGACGAGTATTATCCATCTATGAGGGTTTTTCCTGCATTTACATTGTTCATCATGAACATACTCCTCATTCAAATTCTGGTGCCAAAACCACACTATCAAGCCTACCAAAATTTTCTACTGGACTTCTCCAAGGGTTGACATCAATCTCCAATATCACTCTCCAAGGGTTGAAAACAATGAAAACCAAATTTCCAAACCAACTATCCAACAGACCCGAGCCCGACATCTAAACAGAGGCACTTGGAGATGATACAATAGATGAAAATCCATGTTGACCCAAGGGAACATAAAACCCATATGCCTGATTACTTTCTTGAGTTGCACAACCATGTCAATGAATGAAGATGGCCAATTATTACAGGTTTCTCAGAAACTAGTAATTGTATAGTTTTATAACTTTGAAACTACAATACCAAACCAAAGCCTTTCATCACAAGAGTTTGTCACCATGGAAATTTAACACGATGTCCTTCTTCCATGGAAACCATCGCTGCAAGTATCTTCTCTTTTATTCATTTGGGTACTGAATATTGTATGCTCAAACCTTGGCTAGACATTGCCATATCATCACAAGTCGTACCTTCATGCTCATTACTATCATCTTCTCTCTTTTGTTTGTCATTAACAACTTGCTTAAATATAAATTCCATCCTCACTAATTCAACCTGTAAGCATAAGTTCCATTACAATATGTGATGATATCGTTGTTGTCATCAATGATACTGTCAAATAATCAGTCAAACAAACTCCCCCTACATTATTGACATCAACGAAACAAACTATCCAGCAATATTTAATTGTTGTTGGTCCACCTTTCCATAATTCATAAGGTGTTTTGTTTTTGTTGACTTTGAATTGCCTTCTATTTAGAATGTAGAATGGAGTGTTGATTGCTTCTCTCCAAAACTTGTCTAATAGTTTAGATTCATTCAACATTGTTCTTTCCATCTATTGTATGGTTTGATTATTCATTTCTACCACTCCATACTATTGTGGGGTTCTTGTAGCTGAAAAATGTATCTTTGTTCTATGAATCTCACAAAATTCTTCAAATTCATGTGAGATAAACTCACCTCTTCTATCTGATCTCAAGCACTTTATTTTCAAATTAGTTTCATTTTCAACCAAGGCTTTGAATTCCTTGAACTTATCAAACGATTCATATTTTTCTTTTAGGAATGTAACCCATGTCATTATAGAGTAATCATCAATGAACAACATGAAATAATTTTCACCTTGTAGACTTTGTGTTCTTCTAGGCCCAGAAATATCTGTACGAATGAGTTCCAAAGGCTTCGTTGTTGAGTACTCCTTATATTTGAAGCTTGCCCTTGTTTGTTTCCCATGTTGACATTTCTTGCAAAGAGTGTTTGAAGGTTTAGTAATTTTTGGCATGTCTCTCATTGCTTGTTTAGCAATGACTCTTACTATATTGTCAAAGTTCGTATGGCCCATTCTTGTATGCCATAACCACATTTCATCTATTTGTCCCATATAACACTTTTCTCCCTGTATCTTATTGAGGATATATACATTTTTGATGTTCTATATGAATTTTACGCTAATATTTCCAATCCTTTATTCCTTATCTCACAACCTTAAGAATGAAATGTGGCATTGTTTCCTTGATCAAACATTTTACTAACATTGAGGAGATTTTTGTTTTAGACCTTCAACATACAAGACATTTTATATTTTAGTCTTTCCATTGTTGAGACCGAGAGTACCTTTTCCAACTATCCTTGTGGTAGAATTATCTCCAAATTTCACACTACCTTCGTTAACTTGTTTCAAAGTGAGAAATTTGCTCTTGTCTCATGTCATGAATGAATGAATCTGTTAGAGGTAAATTGTAGTGTGCATTAGAATAGTTATGTTCTTTTCTGCATAATGAATATTAAAGGTTAAATGAATGGTAGATCTGAATGATGGTATGGTAAAATGAAGAATATTGAAGTATAAGTAGGTCTAAAATACCCATGAGCATCATCCCTTCCATGATTGCAGACATTTGGGTCATGCAATCACTCATAAGCCATCTCGTGTGAGACTGTGTTATTCACTCTATGCATAGTATTGTCTTCTAGTATCCAGAAGGGTTGATGGTTTCTAGGGTTTTGTTGGAGAACTAAGGTAGAACTTGGATAAGCCCATACTTTCAAAAAATAGTTGCGTTGCCCGTTGGAACTCAGAATATCAGATTGGAGGGGATTTGATGAAGAGAATACAATGGTAGAAGGGGATGTTTAGTCCATGGAATCTGGCTAAGAAAGAGATTGAAAGAGGGTTGGAGACAAAACAACTCGAGTTTGCATAGAAAGACAATAGAAGCTCCAGATATACACCACGCCAGTATTTACAGAGGTATGTGTTTGTTGATTTGCATGAGGCATATTTATGTTATTTTCCAGAGTTGCTACAAGAGTGGATATTGAGGTTGAAGGATACTCATCCAACTAATCAGATAAGGCCAGTAGAGTGAAGTACTGAGAATATCATGTGGTTGGAAAGGGTCAATAATAAATTCACGCACGTAGTTGATTTTTGGTTAGACAGTATTGTTGCGAGATTCATTACTGAGTTTCTAGTCAATATTGCGAAGTCTTACACTGCTGCAAAGTAGGAATTTTTTTAGGGACCAAGAGGAAGGTACATTCGATCAATTTACACATCGATCATGATTTTTTTACATGATAAAGGAGTGATGAAAATGGATTCAGAGAACTAAATCACTCTACACGCATGGGGGAATTGGGGGAAGAACTAAGGAATATCTGAGATATGGAGAAGGCTCTAGAGAGAGACCAGAAGAAGGAAGCAATGGACCCCATTATGATGGATGAGGAACATACCAAGGAGATAATGGATAGAGCAGGAGTGACACACAGTGAAATACCCTACCCGTACAATATGAATAGGAAAAAGAGGGCAATAGCCGAGCGAGAGGGCTTGGACAGTGATGAGGAAGAGGTAGATGATCTTTGTGCGATGGGGAAAATTGAGGAAATCTTATGCACCAATATGAGAGGAAAACTAGATGTCAAAGGTTTGGTGCAGAAGAAGGATCTTCATTCCATATCTGAATTAGTGTGGAACCCACAACCTCATGTGTGACTAATACATATAAAGAAGAAGAACTATTTAGACAACAAGTGATTAGTGTTAGAAGGATTTTAGTAGTATGTGGGTCTAGTGGAAATTCAAGTAAAAGTATAAGAAGAAGAACTTTTTAGACAACAAGTGATTAGTGGTAGAAGGATTTTAGTAGGACATGGGTCCAGTGGAAATTCAAGTCAAAGTATAAGATCATCCAGTAGCAATCAAGTATCTACACCATGTGGAGGTGGTAGTACAACAAAATTCACAATGGAAAGAGTAGATCCAACTATTCGGTTACTAGATTTCTATGGAGAAGGGTCTGTGGATCCAAAGAAACACTTGTTTATTTGTGAGAAGATTTTGGAAACTAAGCAGATTACAGATGAACATACAAAAGTGGCACAGCTGGCGATCATATTCAGAGACTTCACACTGGATTGGTATATAGGCCTCCTAGTAAACAATCCATAGGGAGAACCTCCAGTTGTTGTAGATGTGAAGAAGGAATTGATCAATGAATTTAAATGAGCAAGTTTAGAGGATCAATTCATGAATGAGATGATAGAGATCAAACAAAATCCAAGTGATTCAATTTGGGAATTTGGTCACAAGTTCAAGAGACTAAAAGGTAAGTTGAAGTATCCTATCACATATATGCAACATAGACACTTATTTGTTAATTAATTATTGGCTCATTTGAAGTATCCATTGAGGCAACAGAAGTTCCAAACACAGGCTAAGGCCTTGCAAGAAACCTTGCAATTGGAGGAAAATCAGTAAAAGCATACAAATCCAACTATGGAAGAGTTGAGAGAAGGTATGAAGAACTTGACATTTCAGTTGAATTAGAATAAGGGAAAGGAAAATAAGGAAGATGTTTGGTGCACATTATTGATAACAAAAGGACATCATAAGAATGAGTTCCCAAACTTTGTGCAATACTTGGGGACAAGAATGCCAAATTATTTATCCATAGGAGGACCATGGTGTGAGATAT
Organism: Picea engelmannii; assembly: GCA_009831015.1. Classification (NCBI taxonomy): domain Eukaryota; kingdom Viridiplantae; phylum Streptophyta; class Pinopsida; order Pinales; family Pinaceae; genus Picea; species Picea engelmannii. Next base: position 1,585,578 of record ML789398.1, read on the forward strand.
GTAGAACACATGGAAATGATCCTTATCATTGTCCCATGATGAAAAAGTATCAAACAGTGCCCAAGACTACATTTTGTAATTTTTGCAAGTCAGTTGGACATGAAGACAAGGATTGTAGAACCTTGGAAATGATGAAGGAGAAGACATTAGATACTTATAGGGTGCAAGCTGATATAATGACAGGACGACCTATGCATTATCCACAGTACAATAATGCACAACAGTTTACAGCATAACCGAAGTATAATAATGCATAACAGTTTGGAGCACCACCACAGTATAACAACATGCAGAAGTTTGCAGCACCACCACAGTATAATAATGTGTAGCTACAATACAATAAGGAACCACGGTATAATACATCACACAGAGACAATCAAGGTAAAAGAGGAGGATTTAGAGGAGGAGTTCGTGGAGGAAGAATATTTGGAGGAGCTCGTGGAGGAAGAGGATTTGGAGGAGGTAGAGGACCAGTAACATGTCACAATTGTCAGAAACCTGGACATTACACAAGGGATTTTCCACAACCACCCATGACATGTATGTATTGTCATGCAATAGATCACGAGACAAGAATATCTGGCACTTATGGTAGAGATACAGAAGAAAAGGAACCAAAACAATTAGAATGTTCAATGGATTTCTATGGAAAATAGAGAAGAGGATGGGAAGAAGATCAATATAGTTACTAGAGGTGGAGCCAATATAGGAGTAGATGTAACAAATCAAAATCAATACCAAAACTAGTGGGCTAGGAAGAATACCACACCTCAACGGAATTTTGATGCACACAAGGATAAGGAGACATTCAAGGAGGCCAAAAAGGAGACTTTGAAGGAGAATATTGCATCTGCATCAGGTATAAATCCAGGAGATGATGTACCAGTGTTTGACATGCCTCATCTATTTGATCAGATTAGAAGCGATCTGACTTCAGAAAAAGTAAGTAATCTGAGAAACTTTTTTGGGTCTCGTTTCAAGTTGTTGAATGATAAAAACCATTTACAAGTATTACAAAGTGTGTTAGAAAAGTGCAATTCTAGAGAAGAGATGGAATTATAACATAATACAATCAATCAGGTTTGTAAGAATAAAACAACAAGTAGAGAGTTTAGATTGAATGCAAACATTGGAGATTTCAATATGGGTGATATCATACCAGACTTGGGCTCTGAAATAAATGTTTTGCCTAAGAAAACATGGGAAGCCATGGGAGAACCTACATTGGTATTTTCACCTATTTATTTGAAGTTAGAAAATCATCATAGAGTGGTACCAATTGGTAGATTGAAGGGAATACCGGTCTAGATGGTGTGCACAACATGGAGTACTTTCATGTGATTAACATAGGAGATAACACTTCACCATATCCAACATTATTGGGTCTGGATTGGGATTTTGACAACCAACCTGAAGACTAGAAAAATGATATTTGAATCAGGAGAATACAGAGTTATTGCACCATTAGATCCTTCAGAAGGGGGAAGGTATGTTGATCCTGGGAAAAAATGTTTTATTACATAAGACATAAAACAGTTGTATAGAACTATCGCTCGAGAGGAAGACTAAGTTAACCCAACAACATATGGAATGCTTAGTTGGAGAAGCATTAGTTCATGTGCTTCATACTATGAAACATGACTAGATAATTGGCAACAATGATTTCATGATTTATCCACCAGAAGATGCACAAGGATGGTGTGCGCACTAAGATGGGTTGGTACAGAAGTAAGTGAACTGCCCAAATTTTATGGTCATAATGATTTAGAGGAATTTTTAACAAAGTTTGAGTTGGAAGTTTTTGAAAGTTATATGTTACCAGTTTTGTATATTGCTTTGAAAACTACACCTGCATGTTGGTGGGGTACTCATAAGGAGAATATTTAGAATCAGTATCAATGCAAGCGGTTACTGCGCATCCAATTTGGTGCAAAACATGAGGATAGATATGTGGAGAAATATGATGGAATGGGACAACCCACAAAACACGTAGAAATATGTATAACTCAATGGATATTAGTACCACCAGAGGAGTGGCCACATCACTTTATTCATACATTGGAAGGAATCCCAAGGAATTGGTATACAGAATTGGAACAATGCAGAGAAATTGCAAGTTGGGAGGAGATGCAACATAATTTTTTGATCACCTTTTCATTTGAGCATGAGAATACAGAAATAGATAAAACATTGAAGTTGGTAAGAGATAGGATATTTTAAGAACCTGAAGTGGAAATTGTGACAACTTATTAGAACTAGAAGAGACAAACAATGAGACAATTTCTACATTGTTATCACATCGCAGAAGATGATCCAGAAGAAGAAAACTCATGCAACATCAAAATTAAAGGGAGTCATTTTCAGTCTAGAGGCAGTTTCCAGACAAACCAAGACCATTAGAAGGCAGGATTGTTATCACTGAAAAATTGCCCGCAACATTACAAACAACGGTTGAAGAAAGACATTAATTCCAGGAGCAATTAGTACACCTAAAACATCAAAATCCATCAAAAAGGCATAAAACTATATACTATATTCATAACTCAAAGTGCACAAATTCACCAAAGGAAGTACATGCAATATGCATAGAATGCGCGAGCCAACACAACCCTAATTGCGCACTATACCCAGGATGTGCGATTTCCTACGATCAAACCCATGCACTTCTCATGAACGATGCATTTATGAATCTTCTTGGCCTCTCAACCACTTCCAATCCAACCCCCAACATGATTTGACAGTCGGATTTGAGTGAAATATAGCTTGGAGGTTGGTTAAGGGCTAGGAAGTGCCCTAAAAGTCCCCTTGTTCACACTATGAACCAATTACATCTTTCCATGAATAGACACTATAAATATGTGCCATGGGTGTTCTCGAAAAATAAGAACTTCAAGGTATTGTTATGTTGCACGAATTCTTCTTGGAGAAACCTCTTTTCTCTTTGAATCATTCAAGCACTATAGCAAGGGCCATTCCACTCACCTCTTGAGAGGATTGGCATTGTATTTCTTCACCATTGTTACTTGCCATTGTATGAAGAGAAGAGCTCTCTATTAGGGAACTCAATAGCCCTCCCAAGGAGGAAGAGGGGATTCATAAGTCCCTTCCTTTCTCTACGATGCTAGCCTATCAATATATTGATCCATTGGTAGCTATATGATTGTCGTTTTCATTTTTCTTGGTTCTAGTTCTTGAAAGTTTTTTCTAACCTTTGTTTCCTTTTGTTTATATTTTTATTTCCTTGTTTCATGTGTATTTGATTATCTAATCAACTCACAACTCTTTGTCTTGTTTAGCTGACTTAACTAGGCAAGTAAGTGCTTTGTTTTTGCTCACCCATGTGACAAAACAAACACAACAGATTTGTGACCATATTGGGGATGCAAATCAAATTCATCCCTATTTAAGTCTTGAGAGAACTTCTTTCTAATTGTTTGGATATTCAGGTACCAAAACCGGCCTATTCCATTCTTCTAAATCCAAAATTTAGAGCTAAAGAAAGAGAGTTTCACCTCGAAATTTCTTTCCTGACACATGATAGAAAGTGCGTGGATTTATAAGAACACAGACACGCTTTCTACGCACTTTGCGCATTGTGCACATAAGAGCCTTCATAAACCCATGCATTTTGTGTGGCTTGACGTGACTGACAGAACTAAAGCCTGCGCACAAGTTCAGTTTTTTGCAAATTGTAAGGGTTTTATGAGTGGTTTGAGGGCCCATTGCCTTCATATTTTAATTTCTTGTACTTTGTAAATAAATCACACTTAACTTAGAGTCATTTCTTACAAGAAAGGTTAGATAACATAAGAACATAGGGGTAAAAACAATAACAATTCTTCTCTTTGCTTTGTTTCCACATGGATGGCTCATTTGGGATTTAAAAATTTGAGTTAAAGTTATTTCTTTTTCAAACACAATCAACTAATTTGGGACTAGAAATCAATTTCAACCACCAAGTATGTTCTTCCCCCGCACCCAAGTGTGATCTCAGGAATAAGAAAAGGTGGTTAAAAGGAAATTTAATCTCCCTTATATCATTAGGAGAGGAAAAAATCCCCTTTGGGTACCTCTTAGTTTTGAAAATTATCTTAAATATTTGTAAGGGCCCATACATGCCCAGATGTTCACAATATTAGGATAGTTTCTAAAAGATTTCTTAGTCTAGACAACACTCTAGGAAAGTTTAAAAGATCAAGTAAGGGCCCATACATGCCCACATGTTTACAATCCTAGGATAGTTTCAAAATCTTTTCTAGCATAGACAACATTCTAGGGAGTTTAAAGGATCAAGGACTCATATGTCCACATTGATAGTTTTCTAGGGATTTAAATATTCCACAAGGTTGTACCAAAGAACTTAGTAAGCTAGGTAAAGAATATTTGTAAGGACCACAGGAAGTCCACATGATACAATCTTACACTTAACTTGTTAAATTTTTTTTTCACAATTTTCACTTTCTTGAACGCAAAGCCACTCATTGCACACATAATTTCTATTAGAATAGTGGAGGTCGAAGCAAGCTTTCTTTTTAAGTACCCATAAAGTAATTCAAAAGAACTCTGAAAGATCCGACTACTTCTTTAGAAATTGTCCACACCAATTTAATTCAAACGAGGTTGGTCCATAACCCCAATCTCTCAGCCCACTCCATCTAAAATGTTTCTAAGAATGCATTAAATTTTCCTCCAAAGGAGGTGCCTAAAAGAATTTTTTTAGTCTAGTTAGGATCTTGGGGGTAGGCATCCAAATAACCCCCCGTTATTAGGTTCTCATATTTTGAAACAATAGAAGTTGAGAATAGGGATCCTTCAAATCCTCCAAGTCAAGTGTTCCTATACCATAAGGCAGGGATATACTCGTGAAGGGTCGAAGGCCGAGGTATGGTACTTATTATGCGCATCCCTTCTTGAGTCACCCAACTCTTGTGAGGGTATCCATCCCGTGACCTGTTTTTTAGGATGAAAATATAAATGTCACACTTTGACCGAGGTACTTAGTGGCCAAACATAGGATATATACCCAGGTGGTGGTTGTGGGTTACAATCGCACCTTGGTCATATTTTGTGTGGCTATTGAGAAATATCACCATCTCTTTCGACATATGCACCCTCTACCCCTCTTTATAACTAACTACTTCAACCTTCACTAGTCCCTCTTCCGGTGGATTCATACCCCACTGTTGAGTGCTATTGGAATACTCGGTACTAAATTGAGAGGAAGAATGATATGTATTTTAGGACACGAGCATTTATTTTTGTTTTTCCCCCACGAGGAAAAAATAAACCTATCCACATGCTTGTTTATTTTACAATTGATTTATGTATGATGTTCATTTGATTGCATGCAATTGTGAGTTATATTATTTTGTGAAGGTCAAAAATATAAAAAGCACTTGCTCATTTATTTCTCTCTTGTCACCATTGGCACACATTCACTTTTCTAGTTGGAACCATAGGGGAACCACAAAATCCTTGTCGTTCTAGATGCTTGCAGAATCTCCCTCCTATTCTAGGAGGAGTCCCTAGTCTTGCCAAATCAACGACTCAACCATCTCACACCACATTGAGTGTTATTTTCTTGGGATCAAATTTACTTGGTTCCATTTTGCTTGGGTAAAATACCCAAGGAAATTCATCTATTGTTTCTTCTTCACAAGGAGGCGGGGGTCAAACTTCTTCTCAAGGAAGAAATATAAACCCACCAAATCCCTCTCAAGGGACAGGTACACTACCTACACACACAATGGATGGAACTAATTCTCCGCTAAATCCCCCTTTTCCATACTTGGCATCCCTCGACATTCCTGATTTAACAAAAATCATGAATGACCCCATTTTACATGATGCCACTTGGCCCAATATGCCTACCGAATTGCCTTCAAATTCAAAAGTTTGAAGGAAAACCAGGGGAAGACCCTGCCAACCATGTTATGACCTTCCACTTATGGTGCTCTTCAAACAATACCATGGATGATTCCATCCACTTAAGTTTATTTCAAAGAACACTCACAGGTTCATCAACCAAATGGCATGTGGATGAAAAATCAAGGTCCCATGTGACATTTGAATCATTGGCCAAGGCCTTTTTGTCCTTTTTCCAATTACCAGTTCATCATGGCATTAGCTTAGAACTTCTCTCCAAGTTCAAACAAACCAATGAGATCCATATCGCTGTCCACATCCATGAATGACATCGGCAACGTAGTTTATGTAAAGCAAAAACCACCAAGGAACAATGTCTCGATTGGTTTCTTAAATCACTCATCGCTATGATTGCCAATCAAGTAGCATCCACTTTTCCTCAATTAGAAGAGGAAGCCATCACCAAGGCCCAACAATTCGACCTCATATATGCCCAATTAGGTTACTTGTACATAGTATTTCCTGATGCACCTAGACCCCTACCATTTGGCTAGGACAAACATGGGGTTTCCCATGCTGCAGATGGGTTGATTGGTTCTGTGACACACTTCAAATATTTCGACCACCTATCACCTACATATGGTGCACATAATTACCATCAACCATATGGAGGAATGTCTTATTACCCTCCTCCCACTCACCAACATTCATATACTGTTGTTCCCCCTCAGTTGTTGGAGGGAACCCCACCGGTACCTTGGACGCATCTAGTCTCTCAATCTAGTACGAGTCCACCCCCAACTGTTACACATTATTTTCGTCATCCCTATGATCGTTAATGATGTAAACCTATCTATTGCCTTTAGAGGGGTCACAGTGGCCTGAGTTCCTGAAGAGAGAAGGAAGAAGAACTTTTCCTAAGGAAAAAGTTACATTTTCCTATGTAAAAACCTTATAAAAAGAAATGTCCGCAGGTTTCTATATAGGCAGGGTGCGGGAATGACAAATTCCCGCAGGTTGCTATATAGCCAGGGTGCGGATAGTCCACATGT
>ML789398.1:1603081-1626601 GCA_009831015.1 Picea engelmannii
ATAACAAAACACAAAAAGACCAATATCACCAATGTTTTTAGGCTGATCTATTGATGAAATCAAAGCACAATGAAGAAAGGGGACTATGAGTCCCTTCTTCCTCCAAAGGAAGGCTCTTGGACCCTCACAAACTTGCTCTCCTTGTAACAAGAAAAATAAAAATGGTGATGAAATAACTCCTTTGCAAACCCACTCAATGGAGAGGTGGATTGCTCAATGAAATGGTGCCAAAGTGGTCTTATCAAGGATTGAGTCCTTAAAACAATCCAGGCATCATAACATTACATGAAATTCCTTGAGAAAATGAGGTTCCTTCATGGATTTTTATAGCATTGCATTGGGTGATTATGTAACTCCTTTGTAGTGTGAAAAGAGTCTCTTTAGGGATTTATTAGGTCTTTGACCAGCCTACCATGCAGATTTAGCTTAGATTTGAGGGTCAAATTGGCTTGGGATATGATCCATAAGTGGTTGGGAGGCCGACCAATTCAATAAATGCGTCGTTTAGCAGGTGAGCGGGTTTTTGCGCCAACAACCGCGCATCGTGCGCGTATGCACGCATGGTACGTTCTTGTTCTGCGCATGTGCGCGCACACCCAATTGTTGTAAAGCACTCTTCAATTTTTACTACTTTGTATAGTTTTTGAACTTTTTGGAATGCTGTGAAATTAATTCAGTTCCATGAATGACTTCATTACTGTTTGACGATGCTGATTTCTTGTCACCATGTGTGGACGAAATTTCAGTGATAACAGATGCCCCTTGATGGATGAGGTTAGGAGCATACGTATAACCGAAATCCATCAATGTTTCTTCTACTGAGAATGTTTTTGTAAGGGAGAGCAATAGTGGGATCGTTCAGGGCGATTCGTTGGAGAAAAAAGCAACCGGTAGGACCCGACCTTCTGAGAGTTGTGCAAAACAAAGAGAAAACTATGTACACACGAGGCGGGCATGCCCCATGCTTGTGTGATGTAACTCTGAAAAAAGATGATTGAAGTGTTGGTGTAGACAACTGCAGCACCCTTGGGGGTGGTGATGATAAAGGCAGAAGACAATTCTGCAAAGGAACATACTCTGAACAATAGGCAATGATCATGGTAATAAGCAACAGCGATGATGTGGGCATTGATAGCCCTACCAAGTTCAGAGGTCTTCGACAAATGATAAATAACTGCAATAGTCACAAAGTAAGACCCACCATAACATGAGAAAGTGTTGGCGTCGAATGTTATGGGGGCCAATGACAGCAGGGAGCAATGGTGTTTCCCCCTGTGCCATCCGAGATCTCTCATTGAATGGAAAATGAGAATCAAGATACTGTCACCCTTCTGGAAAATTGTGCTGATGTCGAAAAAAGGGGGACACGAATCCCAGAAGCAAAGGGCTTCATGGAATCTACTGAGGTGAGGAAGTGACAGAGGTACATGGACAAAGTCAAGAAGTGGGAAGTCTAAAGACTGCCCTTGGTTGGAGGATGTATGAGATAAAAAGTGGCCAAAACCACGTAACAAGGTCGAGTGTCAGGGGGACGACAAGACCAATGATAAGTTGTGCCAGAGGCGGGACAAAGTGAACAAGTTCAGAGGGTAGAGGTAAGTGACCTGTGGAGTACTCTGAAGATATGGACGATGCCGACAAGGGTAGATGATAAGTAATGCTCCAACGAAGGGTGACATGGGTTGCGTGTGGCCAAAAGAAAGCAAGTCGCCAATGGTGACGACAAAAGAAAATGTAATGAATGGAAATAAAGGTGTTTGTGCAATACATAATGAATAATTTGGGGGAAAATGTAAAAATACAAAAATGGGTGCCCCAGTGTGATATGAGTGGCCCACGTAGGGAAGAATGTGCTTGGTAGACTGATGAAGGGTGGGGACCCCATTGGTGAGTTTCTATATGAGGTAGGTGAAATGAGGGTAGGTTCGCAGATGGGCAAACTGATTGTGGATGAAATGGAGGGTTCATGATACTGCGGAGGTGCAGGTAAAAAATAGAACCGTAAAGAGATAATCTAGGAGTCCAGGTGGGAAAGCTAGCAAAATGAGGAGAAGGAGTATGTGGCTGATTCACGACATGTTTGAAAGACTATCGGGACTCCCATCCCTAAAGGGTAATGAAGAACAACATGAGTGTAAAAAAGTGCCAAAAGGTGCTATGAATGGGACAACTCATGTGGGTAAGAATGCTACTGGGTAACAGTACCGAAGATGCAAATGGAGGCGTGGGTATTGCAGAGCCGGGAATGGAGATCCTAGAGGTAAACATTAGAGGGTGTGACTGGAAATGTAAGTGCAATACAGCGGGAAAGACTACATGCCAATGCCGAGTATATACCTGAAGGGGTGATGCCGAGGGGTGAGGAGCAAGTACCTACACATATGAGAAACAAATACCAAAAAGTTAACAATATCTGAAGAGAATCAAAGATATGAGCATGTATTAGATAAATGTGACAATGCACGTGCGTACCTGACCATGATATGAAAAAAAGGCACCCCAGGGGCTCGGGATGAAAAGTAACCCAGGGACAGCTCTGATTTAGGTGGCAGGATGCTGATCCCGTTGCTGAAGACGGTTTTAAAAATGGACACCTTGGGCTCCCAGAATGGTCAGTGGAAGTTTGGCAACAGGCCTATATATAGCTGTAGGGCCCACATTGCGACCTCATTTGTACTTGCTGCAATAGTGACTGGACGAGAAGATTTCAGAGTAGATTTGGAGATTCAGGCAGGATGAGGCATCTGATCAACGTTTTGCGAGTATCAGGTTAGTGGTCTGATCATCCTGCATAGAAATAGGTTTTCAATTTTTGGGCAGGGCTTGTATGGGGGGTTGTACAGGGGTATTTAGGGGATGTCGGCCCCCTATGCACGGGCAACCCGGTGATAGATGTGCATGCGTGTGCGCCTGTACACCGATAATATGCACATGGGTGCGCGATATGAGGAATTTAAGGCGCGCCTGTGAGTTGAACATGCGTGCATCAGTGCGCGTCTGTAGGTTTGATAGGCACGCACTGATGCGCACCTGTAAAATGAACAGGCACATGTAAGGGCGCGCCTGTGAAGTGAACAGGTGTGCACTGATGTGCTCCTATTTAGTGTACAGGCGCGCATATAGGTGCACCTATGCAATGAACATGCGTGCATGGGTGCGCGCATGTGGGAACAAAAACCACGCCTAGGAGGCAAGGTTGAAGGGTAAAAAACGAGTCTTTTTTATGTTGTTGATGGTTATCTGAGCTTATATAGGACTCTATGTTGGTTGCAGGTGGCCAGCAGTGACAATGCCAGTGCGGTTGCGAGAGCGAGACTGGGCCCAGTTGCGAGATGTTGTGGCCATTGAGGAGCCTAGGGTGAGAGCGACTTTAGCAACCTGTGGGTTGCTAAAGTTCTTTGAGTGCCCGTTGATACGGGCACAGGAGTATTTACTACAGTTCCTGCTCCAGATGTGGAGTCCGGAGATGCACCAATTCCTTGTGCGAGGAGAGTAGATCCCCTTCACTGCGGTGGAGGATGTATATTTTCTGACTGGGCTCCCTTTTCGGGGAATGCCCTTACCGGCAGAGCCTGTGCTGTCGAGGGAGACAGCCCTTGTTACGATCGGCCAGCGATATTGTTCAGGTGAGAACTTCATGTCTGGGACTGTGGTGAGCATTAATGCTATAGACTCCCTGGCTCATCGTTGCATAGCGGCAATGATTGTTCGTGTATATGGGTCACTTGCGACCCAACGGATTAGTGGTGGCTAGCTGCTAGTGCTGGAGAGAGTGGTGGGCGGTGAGCAGTTCGCATGGGAATTGATGCTGCATGCGCAGATGATAGCGCATTTGGACCGTTGTCGGTCCACAGGTACAGGAGAGTTCTCTTTTGGGTCTATCCTGGTAGCCTGGTTTTTGGAGAGGGTGCCGATGCTGTGCCCAAGGGTTCTGTTGGAGATGTCGGGGGCACGAGAGCCACGATTGAGGCGGTGGTCTACAGTTTTGGTTCGCCATGGTGGTGGAAAAGGTGGCCACTATTTTTCAGTAGATGCGGCACGGATATGGTGGCAGATGCCGCAGGTAGTACTTCGGTACCCCTATGCTGGGGTTGACTTCCGGGGTGACCCGGATATGGTGCTACCTCCAGGGGAGGTGTTTGACCATCGAGGTATATTTAGTATTGTGTATGTTTTTTATTTATGTTATATTTTGAGATATTAGTCCATATGTATGTGATATAGATGCTAATACTATCTGTTTGTTTGTTGTTTTGTGCATGTGTAGATGTGGCACCTCGCGGGCGCGAGGTGGAGATGCAGAGAGCGCCGGATCGTTGAGAGCTAGAAAGACGATCGTAGGGAGAGAGACGTCGGTGGAAGGATGTTGCAGAGCGACCTGCTGAGCCTGAGAGGGCAGCGAGGAGGCGCCGGTTTGATGACCCTGGTGTGGGGCCATCACATGCTCCTCCAGTGGCAGCCGGATTGGACTTTGATGACATATGCCGTCGTCTGGAGACGGTGTTGGAGGATGTGCCTGAGGGCATGTGGACGTGTATCTAGGACGAGAGCTTCCTGGAACAGTGTGTGGGGGTGCCGCCACCATGGCGGGCCATAGTGCAGCGAGCAGCATTGCTTGCTGCGATGACAAGTGGATGCCTACCGCCGGGGCAGGAGGGTCCTGTGGGTGGTCCACCACTTCCTGGGATAGGTGGTGGTGGGCCACCACCTCCTCCTGAGGGAGGAGCAGGTGGTGGTGCGATAGAGGCACCATGATGTATATGTTTTTGTTTGTATATAGGCTGGTGAGCCAATTTTTGTACGGAGGTGCTGTGCTGGCCTGCGGGCACATGTATTTTTGTATGTAAACATTCGGATGGCCTGATAGGCCTTTATATATATATATGAGTATACATAGTTTGAGATCCTGATGTTGTCTACATGTGTTTGTTGTTGATTATTATGATGATCTCTATTCTATCTATATGCTGTGACAGGATTTGTGAGTTATTTATGTATGTGTAGCTTGATGTGATATATGCTAATCTAAAACCATGTTAGCTATTTGATCTGTTGTTTGATTCAATTTTCTTGGAATATGTGTAAATGTAATGGAATCAAAATGTTGAGATAACAGTCTAACCTGCAGGTATTTGCGAAAGAGGCATGGATCGCGTACGCGGTACACATTGTTAAGATGGAGAACGACTAGTTGAGAGTCAAGGAAGACGCTAAGGTGACGAATATGATGACGCTGGGTGTCAGCCAGGAGGCCAATGACCGCAATGTACTCAGCTTAGTTGTTGGTTGCTGGCCCCAAACATATGCCGCTTGAATGTAGCATTTCATGTGAGGGGGTGTATAGAGCCCAAGCAGTTGAAGCGAGATTTTGTGTCCAACGGCTAGTGTCGTCGGCGTAACCAATGTGGTAGGCTGGTGGAGGAAGCATCTGTCAATAGCACAAAGGATAGTTTAGACGAGAGGGGAGGAAAAAGATTAAAAACACTAAAAAGAAAAAAGAACCTAAAGTAGAATGACTACTTCTAAGCATAAAATTTCTTGAGATATAACCCATTGACGGGTTCCTTGAGTGAGAGGTCTTTGGGGGAGGCCAGGATATATGCGCCTTTGGTGAGGCAATGTTGGATGATGTAAGGGCCATGCCAAAGTGGTTCAAATTTTCCATGGCCAAAGGTATCATGAGCGATATCATAGGCTAGGACGAGGTCGCCTTCGCGGAATGATCGAAGGTTGACATGGCAATCAAAGGTATCTTTGGATCATTTTTTAGCTGCCTCATTGTTCTGTAATGAAGATCAGCGATCTTCATCCAACGACTCCAAGTTCAGCAAGCACTGCTCCATTGGAGCAGTGTCAGGTAATAGCTCAATTGCGGTGCGTAAGGTGGGTATTTCACACTCGATGGGAAGAGTTGCCTCAACCCCATGGACTAAATGGAATGGCGTGAAACCAGTAGCGGTCTTTACTGTCGTTCGATAATCCCATAGCACAGAAAATAACATATGATGCCAATTGGTTTTATGTTTATTAACCATGTGCTGTAACATGGTCTTGAGGACTTTATTCACTGCCTGGACCTGTCCTTTTGATTGAGGATAATATGGTGAGGAAAACTCGTGAGAGAAGCCTAACCGAGATGAGAGTTTGAAAAAGAATTCATTCTCGAAGTGTTTCCCATGGTCAAAAACAAGTTGGAGTGGTACTCCAAAACGAGATATGACGTGGTTAAAGAAAAAACGCGTTGCGGTGTCAGTGGTGTTGTTGAAAGTGGGCATAGCTTTGGCCCATTTGGTGAAGTAATCAACGGTGACAACAATGTATTTGTGACCATTGCTGGAGGGGGGATTACAAGTCATAGAGTCAATGCCCCATTTACAAAAAGGGCCCGCAGTAATGACAGGGTGAAGAAGAGCAGGTGGAGCTCGGGCTTTGTTGCCATAGAGCCGACATTGCTCACATCGTTTCACGGCATGAATGCAATCATGAAATAGGGTAGGCCAAAAGTAACCAGCTCGGATAATATTTTGAGCAGTGGATATACCCGAAAGATGGCCCCCACACGCGTCACTTTGGCAGTCGTTTAAGACTTTGTCGGCCTCGTCAATAGTCAGGCACCGACGAAGAATGGTGTCGACGCCCCGCCGGTATAGGATGTTGCCGATGAGGAGATAGCGAGGGGCCTGATGGAGAATACGCCAACGATCATCTCATGATAGGTGGTTACCAAACTTTTGAGTTTGTAGGTATATGAGAAGGTCGCCATACCAAGGATCATATGAAGTGATGTAAAAGAGATGTTCGTCAGGAAAGTCGGTGTTGACGGGGGTACTGGTGGTGTCAGAGGGGAGGGTCGTGACAAGTTCGGCGAGAATGAGGGTCTTCTTACTCTTAGGTGTTGAGAACTCGAGGTCGTACTCCTGAAGGATAACGATCCATCGAGCGAATTTTCTGTTGACTTGTCGACGGCTGAGAAAATATTGCATAGGGTTGGAATCTGCGACGACCTTTGTGGTGCGACGCAGAATGTAATGGCGCAATTTCTGTACTGCGAGGACAACTGCGATAACAAGTTTCTCTTCATGTTTATACTTCAAGGGTGGTCCTGAGAGGTTCTTACAAACGTAGTAAATGACGTTTTCATGATTTTCATCTCTTAGCTGGACGAGGACACCGGCTACTAATACAGCTGATGCTGATATGTAGAGGATGTAGCAACGATTATAGTCAGGTGCACTAATTAAAGGTGCATTTGAAAGTGTTGCTTTAAGATCATCAAATCACTGTTGGGCATAGTCGTCCCAGTGAAAGGGGATGTCATGATGTAGTAAGAGAAGGAAACCATGTGCACGTATGGCGTAATCTGGGACAAACTGTCGAAGAAAGTTAGCTTTGCCCTGAAGACTCTGAAGTTGCCGTAAATTCCGAGGAGGTGGAATTTCGATGATGGCTTTGACTTTGAGGGGTTCCACGGTAATACCTCTTTGGGAAACAATAAAACCAAGGAGGTTCCCGGCGATGACATAGAACACACACTTGAGAGGATTCAAGTGGATGTTGTACTGACGACACCGTTGAAAAATGATTCGTAAATCATTGAGATGTTGGGTGTTTTTCTTGGATCGAGCTGTGAGGTCGTCCAAGTAGGCGAGGATGATTTCAGCCAGATCATGAAAGATGTATGTCATTGCCCACTGGAAGGTTGCGCCAATGTTTTTTAAGTCGAAAGGCATGACACGATATGCAAAAGTACCCCACAGGGTAATGAATGCGGTTTTATACTGATCAGCTGGGTGGATTTGAATTTGGTTATAGCCAGAGAATCCGTCCATAAAGGAGAGAGCCTCGTGGTCGGCGCAGTCGTCGATAATTTGATCAATGAAAGGCGTTGGAAAGTTTTCTTTGGGACATGCATTATTGAGATCATGAAATTCTGTGCAAATGCGGATAGTGCCCTATTTTTTGTCAACGGGTACAGGGTTGGAAACCCATGAAGTGTAAGTGATGGGGTAAATAAACCTGGTCGTACGTAATTTGTCAATTTCGGCTTTGATAGCCGCGGCTTTGGATGGGTGTAACGGTCGTTGTTTCTGGTGAACTGGTGTGATGTCGGGTTAGGTTTCGATGTGATGCTCGACAATAGATGGGTTGAGGCCAGGCATTTCCATGTATGACCAGGCAAAAATATATTTATATTCCTGGAAGAGGGATTTATATGCGGCGATTTCTTGAGGAGTGCAAGCAGCTCCAATGATGATTTCTTCGACGATGCCATTTTTAATGGAAATGTCGATTTTGATGGTGGGGGAAATGCTGGCCATATTACCTTCTTCAAAAGCGTCAGGGGCAGGAATGGGATTGTTGAACCAATCGATAGGCCCAGATGGGATAAAATATTTGGTTTCGACAACATAAATGGGGTTTTGGTTAGGAGGCATGAGGGTTGCCTATGGAGAGAAGAGTGCACGGTGATGTAGCTTATCCCAGGGCGAGTCTGGGTAATTTATCTCTTCAATTATTTCCTCGTTGTATTGAAAATGTCGAGAATACAAGGGGTCGTGAGGAGTGATATCGGTGACAACGTGGTTTCCCCCTGATGGAGAAGCAGAGGGAGCAATGCTAGGAGATGATGAGGGTGCACTCGACATAAACCATATGTTGAAGTACTGAGGGGTACCCGTGGTGGTTGGGTGGAGAGTGTCTGTAGGGGAATAAGTAGGAGAGTTGGGGGGGTTTCCGGGTAAATCCTCAGAGACGTCATTTAAGAACCAAGGAGGCGTTGGGAGTGCCTCAGGCTCTGGAGAAATGACATGAAGATCCTCGAGTGACGAAGTAATGTCAATTATCGCCTCTGCGGGTTGGTGAAGCAGGGCCAATTGACGTTTCCTGTATGCAAGGATCATAGGACACTAGTATGTAAAATGAGTTAATGAATCGCATAGAGAGCAAGGGAATCTCATACATTCATTGACTGAAGTGGTGACATAGCGAATGTCAGTGATATTTGAAGAGGACGTAGCAGGGCGTGGGTTGTTCTGGAAGTTCTGGCATACGACCGCTAATGTCTGCCGAAAGCACGACAGTGCTGGGAAATGGTGGGTGTAATGGCCATACTCTAAACATATAGCACAAGGATATTTGGTCCTCAACCCTTTACTACTGGAAGGGTTGGTGGTAGTAGTGGGACTAGCAGTAGTGGCGGGTGTTGTGGGAGTTTGATTGAGGGGGATCAAATTCTGTAATTCAGGTAGGGATGGGCAATTGTTGGTTTGGTGGCCCTCTTTCTCACATAGTGTGCAAGGTGGTGGAATGCATGGAGGAAGTGGAGTGGTGGGCTCCTTCTTCTTCCTCCTGCCCCCAGCTGTAGCTGGGGGGTTAGTGAGTATGGGGGTAGTGGGGGTAAGGATGGGAATCGTCATGGGAATAATTTCCTGTGGGGGAAGGGATGGTCGAGGGACCATCTCTGGTGGGTGTAAATACCAAACTGGGATTTCTAACACCATATTAGGTAGTGTGAGCGTTGCGGCTACCTGAAAATCTTCAATACCTGGGGGAGGGTAAAAGAAGGGAATTTGGGTGAGGGGTTGGGGGAGTGTCTCCCAAACAGGATTGTTCCCTTGAGGGGATGTGGATTCATGTACTGTTGAGGTCGATGAGTGCGTAGGAGGTTCTGGCGGGAGTGGTTCTGCGACTATTGAGACGTCAGGGATGACTGAAGCCTCCTGAGGAGGAGGAGCATACTTCGTGTGAGTTCTGTTAGATGAGACGACGCATACTTGATTAGGGGGAAGGAGTGGTGGTGCTCCATGGTACGTCCCTAACAAGGATGGATCTTTAAAAATCCCAAGACCCATCTCAACGAGTGGATATGCGTTTGGGTTGGTGTGGATGAGAGGAAGAATGTTATCGAGGTTGGAAGATGGGTTAGGCTCATAATGTGAGACTTGGTCGATGGTCACGATATTCCCATTATGGGGGAACATCATTGTCCGAAAGACGGAAGAGGCGACTGCCTTCATAGCGTACATGTAGCTACACCCGAACAGGATATTATAATCGAGGGGGGCGTCGATAACTTCAATATCAATGAGGATAGTCTTGCCCCCGAGTTCAATGGGGACATTTTGGAAGATCCCTTCAGGAGAGGATGGTCGTCCTTCATAATCTCGTAATGTGATGGCAGAGGGAATGAGTTCCGGGGAACCAAGTTTTTTCCATACTGTTTTGGACATGATGCACATAGAGGCACCTTCATCGATGATACACCGATGAACTGTGATGTTCTGTATTTTCACTGGTATTTGAAAAGAGATCAAGGCGGGAAGACGAGGTTCTCCGCTATCAAGATCAAAAGTGATGATTCAAGTATCTGCAGGGTCAACTGCCCCACATGCAGAAAGTAAATGTTTCTGCTACATAGGGAAAGTCTGGAGGACTTCCAAGATTGACATGGCAACCGGGGATTGTGCTAAGTCGTCTACCAAGCTATAGTTATGAGCTACCCTAGCCTGTGGATTGTAAACATTCCTGCGCAAGGGGATGTGAGGGATGTGAAGTGGTGGTTCAGAGGATGGGCGAGGGATCACCAACGGGGGTCCCGTCGGTGTAGGGTTTGTCTCTGGAGGGATGGGAGTAGACTCAGTGGGTGTATGATACTGACGGTTACGCGTTTGCAGAAGAATTTCTTCCCCACTGGTGAGGAGAATTGTGCACTCTGCTGGATTGTTGGGGTTGTGGTATTGTCCCACCTGAGGTGGGGGATGTTGTGTGTCCTCTTGGGTGTTTATCACACCTTGATGTGGAATAGGATTTTGCAGTACGGCGGGAGGGGGTTGATGCATGTATTGTTGTGGTGCCTGTTGAGGGGCAGTTTGTGCAGGAGAATGGGGAAGACTACCTGAGTCTTTCAACCATTTGAAATCAGCGATCTGGGGGCAATGGTGAGTGTAATGTCCAAACTCACCACAAAGAGCACAAGGGAAGATGGTTTTAACATTATTTCGCCCTTGGTGTTTGTTATTATTGCCCCCTTGGGGGTTTTGGTTCCCTTGGTTCTGGTTGCCCCCGGTTGGTTGGTATTGTGGGGGTTGATTCCCGCCTTGACCAGGGTTGTTGTTATTCCTGTTCCTTCCTTTCTTCTTGGCATTCTTTGATGGGTGAGTTGGGTTGGTTGTATTCAACTGTTCAAAATTTTGTTATTGTTGAGTAGAAGAGGGTTGAACAAAATTTACCCCTGCATGTGGATGTGGGGGAGCCATGGGTTGTGGAGGACCAGGAAATGGGAAGTATGGATTTTGTGGTGGTACCGATCCATAAGGTACATAGGAAGGTGTAGTGCTTTCACTAGTATTATAAGA
Source organism: Picea engelmannii (assembly GCA_009831015.1). Lineage (NCBI taxonomy): Eukaryota > Viridiplantae > Streptophyta > Pinopsida > Pinales > Pinaceae > Picea > Picea engelmannii. Next base: position 1,614,436 of record ML789398.1, read on the forward strand.
TGATGTTGAGGGAGTACCACTGTTTGTAGGGATCGGTGGATGTATGGGAGGTGCCGGTGGTGGTCCACTGATGGGTGGAGGTATAGAAACAGGGTATGGCTGTTGATAAGGGGGTGGGGGGTAATAAGGAGTGCCCCCATATGTCAGCGGGTATTGAGGTGTTCCATACATCAGTGGTGGTTGGGGTTGTGGACCATGATGTGTGGTGGCACCTATTAGTCCGTCTGCTGAGTGAGACATCCCAGGTTTGTCTTGGCCAAACGACACAGGTTTTGGAAGATCAGGAAGTACTGTGTATAAGTACCCTGACTGTGCATAGATGAGGTCATATTGTTGGTCCTTACTGATGGCTTCCTCTTTAGATTGAGGGAAGGTGGAAGCTACAGCCTTTCCAAGGAGAGAGACAAGTGATCTAAGAAACCAGTCGAGACATTGTTGCTTGGTGGTTTCTGCTTTACACAAACTACATCGCCTACGCCACTCATGAATGTGGTCAGCGATGTGGGTGGATGAGGTTTGTTTGAAGTTAGACAGTAGTTCTAGACCATTGTCGTGGTGGATGGGTAGTTGGAAGAAGTTCAAGAATTCTTTGGCCAAGGACTCAAAGGTCCCATGGGACCCTGATTTTTCTTCGACATACCATTTGGCTAATGGGCCAGTAAGTGTGCGTTGAAATAATCATAGTCTGATGGAATCATCCATAATTATATTGGAAGAACACCACAGATGAAAGGTCATGACATGGTTGGCGGGGTCATCCCCTTCCTTTCCTTCAAACTTTGGTGTGTCTGAAGCGAGTTTTGTTGGCATTGCAAGCCATGTGGCGTCATGCAATATAGGATCATTGGTGAGTTTGGTGAGATCCGGTATGTTGAGAGAGGCCAAATATGGCATCTGTAGTGGGGTGGGAGGGTTAGCTCCAGCCATAGTGTGTTTTGAACCTGACCCTTGATGGGGACTAGGTGGGTTGGTGCTCCCTCCTTGAGAGGAAGTGGGTCCCCTGCTTCCTGGTAAAGGAGAGCGAGTGAACGGATGACCTTGGGAAGTTGACCCAAGTAATGTAGAACCAAGAAAAGTTGATCCTAAGATAGTAGCACTCACAAGAGTGTGTGAAGGAGGTACCGATGAGCAGGTACGACCAGATACTCCTCCTAAGATAGGAGGGAGGTTGAGCAAGCATCGTGAATGACAGGGGTTCTGTGGTTCCCCTATGATGTCAGACTAGTTGTATGAATGTGTGCAACAAGTGGTGAGAGGAATATAGAAACAAAAATCCTTTGCATTGACTGTGTACACAATATATATATCCAAATCAAACTGTAATTAGATGTGCATCATACATAAAATGAGAAAGAAGCATATATATATGGGAAAGTGGGTTTGGTCCGCGTGGGGGAATCAAAAGAAAGAAAATGCTCGTGTCCTAGAAGACGTAACGTCCTTCCTCTCAAATAGCATTGGACCTTCCAATAGTACTCAACAGTGGGGTCTAAAGTCACCATAAGAGACACTAGTGAAGGATGAAATAATTGGTTATAATGAGGGGTAGAGTGGGCATATCCCGAAAGAGCTGGCGATATTTCCCAATAGCCACACAAAATCCAATCAAGGTGCAATTGCAGCCCACAATTGCCACCTGGGTAGATGTCCTAAATTTGGTCACTAGGAACCCCGGTCAAAGTGGGGCATTTAGATTTTTGGCCTAAGAAATGGGTCACGGGCTGGATCCCATCCAAGAGGTGATTGCCTCAAGGGGGGATGCACAGAACAACCGGACCTCGGCCTTCAACCCTTCATGGGTATCTCCCTACCTTATGGTGATTGGAACACTTGACTTGGAGGATTTTAAGTTCCCTATTTTGACAACCTCTATGTTTTATCAATGTGAGAACCAGATAACGGGGAGTTATTTAGATGCCTATCCCCGAAATCCTACCTAGACTAGAAAAATTCTTTTGACACCTCCTGTGGAGGAAAAATTAGTGAGTTTTAGAAAGATTTTAGATGAAGTTGTTTTGTGAGGCTAGGGGTGAAATCCAACCTCGTTTTATTAACAATGGGAGTGGATAGTCTTGTCAAGAAAAGATGGGGTATTTTCAAAATCCCTTTGGAGGAAACTTACTTGGACCTCCACGTTTTGAGAAGAAGCTATGTGAGTGAGAAGTGACTTTTGTGTGTGAGTGAAAGTGTGCCAATTTTAGTTATTTAGATGTCACCTTGTTGCATGTGGACTTCACTTGGTCCTTACAAAAGTGTGATTACCTAATTAGCTAGATGTCTTTGGTACAACCTTGTGGAATTCAAAAGCCCTAGGAAGCTAGCATGTGGACATGTGGGTCCGTTACTATCCTTTAACTCCCTATTTGTGAGGTAATCTATAAAAGCATGAAACTACCCTAGATTGAACATGTGGGCATGTATGGGCCCATTACAAACCTTTAAACTCTCCTAGTGTTTTGATCTAAGAAAGCAAAATTTCAACCACTATTCTATCTTTGTAGCATGTGGGCATGTATGGGCCCGTTACAAGTTTAAAATGTGTTTGAGAAAATGAAACTAAGAGGGGTCCCAAAAAGGGCCATTGTCCTCTCCTAAAGGTTTTAAAAATTTTTGTTAAGGGAGATGAGATTGTTTTCACAATCTTTTTCTGTTTCTCAAGATCGCTTGGAGGCGCGAGAAAAGAGCATACTCAACGATTTTTACTTCAACTTTGAGTCCCAATTGTGAGTTTAGATGTGATTAAATATGATTGTCCACTTATGTTTATAAGTCAAAGCAAGCCATCCATGTGGCAAAAAGAAAATAAGGGAAATTGTTTTTTATCCTCCTAAGTGCCTATGTGTGCTCGACTAACCCCTTTATATGATGAGGGGACTAAGTGTAATGTGGCTTTACAACATTTTTGACATCATATTTAAGAAGGAAGATGACCTTCCCCACATATAAAGAACTTACAAAGTGGAATTTTTTTTCAAAATGCGTGGCCCCTAGTGTAGACAGGCACGCACAAAGTGTAGGCGCGCAAGAATAAATGAGTCAGAAAGCGCATGCGCGCAGAGAAAAGTTGTTATGAAAGTGCATGCTCGCACGATGTGCGTCTTTGGGGTGGAATACCTGCGCACTTGTGACAAACGGCCGAGAAAGAAAATCTAGATGGATTTCTCTCAATTCTCCTATGAATTGACTGGTTAGCAGGTCGGCAAAGGCCGGTTTGTGCACCTGCAAGTTAAATAAACTAAAAGAAGAGAAAAATAAACCCAAATGAGGTAGGAATTGATACCTTTTCCCCAGTACGGTCGCCAATCTGTTTTCACTCTTTTCATCACCTTGGTGAGCAAATAAGAGGTGCTTACATGCCCAGTTGGGTCTTGCTAAGCATGACAGCTGTAGAGGAAAGAGTTAGAGAAAGAAAAACAAAACTATAAGCAAGAATTAAACTAAAACAAACTAAAATTATAAGCATATGGATATAGAGATAACAAAACACAAAAAGACCAATATCACCAATGTTTTTAGGCTAATCTATTGATGAAATCAAAGAACAATGAAGAAAGGGGACTATGAGTCCCTTCTTCCTCCAAAGGAAGGCTCTTGGACCCTCACAAACTTGCTCTCCTTGTAACAAGAAAAATAAAAATGGTGATGAAAGAAATCCTTTGCAAACCCACTCAATGGAGAGGTGGATTGCTCAATGAAATAGTGCCAAAGTGGTCTTGTCAAGGATTGAGTCCTTAAAACAATCCAGACAGCATAACATTACATGAAATTCCTTGAGAAAATGAGGTTCCTTCATGGCTTTTTATAGCATTGCATTGGGTGATTATGTAACTCCTTTATAGTGTTAAAAGAGGCTCTTTAGGAATTTATTAGGTCTTTGACCAGCCTACCATGCGGATTCAGCTCAGATTTGAGGGTCAAATTGGCTTGGGAGCTGATCCATAAGTGTTTGGGAGGCCGACCAATTCAATAAATGCGTCGTTTAGCAGGTGCACAGGTTTTTGCGCCAACAGTCGCGCATCGTGCGCGTATGCGTGCATGGTACGTTCCTGTTCCGCACATGTGCGTGTGCACCCAACTATTGTAAAGCGCTCTTCAATTTTTACTACTTTGTATAGTTTTTGACCTTTTTGGAATGCTGTGAAATTAATTCAGTGCCATGAATGACTTCATTACTGTCTGACGATGTTGAGTTCTTGTCGCCATGTGCGGACGAAATTTCAGTGATAACACCAGGAATCATAGAAGAGATCACCATTGGCGTCGCATGATCCCCTGAAGAAATCATTGCTTCCAAAGCTCTCTTTTTGGAATACCAGTATATTTTTTCCTATTCATATACAGAGATTCCTGGCCTCGATCCTTCTATAGTCTAACATCAAATCGACTCATGGCCAGATATCATCCCTATTCGTCAAAATAAACGCCCCCTCCACCCATCCAAAGTTGCAACTATCAAAGCCAAAATTGACAAATTGCACATTCTCAAGTTCATTTACCCCATTGTGTACACTTCTTGGGTCTCCAACCTCGTCCTCGTTAATAAAAAACAGAGAACTATTCTCGCCTACACAGAATTTCGCAACCTCAACCACGCTTGTCCCAAAGATAACTTCCCAACCCCTTTCATCAACCAAATAATCAAATATTACGCTGGCCATGAGGCACTATTCTTCATGGATGGGTTCTCTAGCACAATCAAATACAAATCCACCCTGCAGATTAGTACACAACCACTTTTACAACACCTTGGAGCACCTTTGCTTATCATGTCATGCCCTTTGGGCTCAAAACTATCGGTGCTATGTTCCAACGGGCCATGACCTAATTTTTTCATGATCTTTCTCACATCATACTCGCTTATTTCGATGACCTCACTGCTCAATCCAAAAAAATAACCCAACATTTAGATGACTTATGCGTCATTCTTTAACGATGTTGTTGGATTACTAAGAGGGGGGTAAATCAGTAATAGAGAAATCTAATCCTTTTTAACCATATAATGCAAGTGTTATATCAATGTAGCATTATCATCCAATAGTTGCAGAGTAAATAAACAATGAAAAAATGAACAATCATACACATACACAGTACACCATTGTTTTTATGTAGAAACCCAAAGTGGGAGAAAACAATCGAATGCTTTTTCTTATATGTATTGAAGAATTACATTCATTGGAAGCACCAACTTCCTTTGTTTTCTAGCTGCAACTGGAAGGAGGCTCCAACCCCCTAGTTTCTTAGGCTACAACCTGAGGGAATCTCCAACTCCCCAATTCTCTGGATACAACCAAAAGGAGGCTACAACCCCCTATGTTCTCCAACTACAACCGGAAAGTGGCTACAACCACCTGTCCTTACCTCGTCCAACCTCCCTGACGTATAAGTAGAATGATGGAACCACTGTCACACTATCACTGTGAGATATACTATTGTAAACATGTACCAATCAACTTGTACCAAACAACCTGTACCAATAACCTGAAGCATGCATCAACCATGCAACAACTTGTAACCAACCTGTACCATAAACAAGTGCATCAACCATGCACCAACCTATACCTCAACCTCAACCAAAATCCCTCATCAATTTTATCATCCAAATTTGATTTGTAGCTCTGTAATAGACCTGGTGTATATGATCACATACTTACAAACCTTCCTTCACTTTAACGATAAGAGACTAGCATTTTCATCAAACTTTAGTTTAGTCTCACATGACTAATTTTGGATTAGTCAACAACCCTAAATTGAAATAATCATAACTATGTACTTGTAATGAATAAATATCTGAAAAATAGTACACAATGTTCTTCAATGTGTTTTATGAAATTCCTCCAAGTGTCACTACTTGGAACCTCTCAGAAAAGGAGTTATAGAAAAAATGGCATTCCTTGTTGAATTCTGGATTATTCTAGAGAGTGAAATTGTAGAGCGTGCCCCACACAAAATATTTGTTGTATGAATATGAAAATCCTACATGGAATATGACAGACTGTACTCTAACCAACATGTTTGGTATTACTAAATTTGTATCTTTTATGAATAAGTTATGACATTTTTACCCGAAACACATGTTTTAGACTAGTTTCAGGACTAGCCACAAACCCTGTTTTCCACGGAATGTAACATCAAAAATACAATGAACCACAAGATGAAATTTGTGCCACAACTACTTGGATATGTTTCCTCAATCGCCTCCCAATTTCATGGTCTGAATCATTCTAGAAAAAACGTTATTGTGAAAATGGTGAGATGGCCTATAAATAACATACCTTAGAAAGCATCATCAAAAGAATTTATCCTCCCTTGAATTTCGGCCTTATTTACTTCACCTTCCCTCTGAAATTTAGCTTAGATATCCTTTGGTTACTTCATTCACCTGTAGATATTCAATATTCTCAAGTGTGATTAAAATGAGAGAGCCTTGCCTCTTATTTATACTCTCCAAGTAGCTTCCTTAGAAGCATCTTCTAGGCCACTTTGTCCACATAGTCACCTATGTCCAACTTTTCCCAATTTGCCACTTTTCCATGTATCCAATAGCCACTTGACCACTTAACCCATTTTCCTCATTTTAGAGTTAACCTTCTTAGAACCACTTTCCATAATTAGAAAGTTCTCTATTTACTTTATTATTTAAATAATCCTCCTTGACTTTGTCACTTCACTTTATTATTTAAATAATCCTCTTTGATTTTGTCACTACACTTTATTATTTGAATAATCTTCTTTGACTTTGTCACTTCACTTTATTATTTAAATAATTTCTTCTTTGCAATCACTTTGACTTCTTTGACCTTTTAGGGTTTCAAGCCAATCATATGAGGGTCCTTCAACTTTGTAAGGCCATAACTCTCAAACCGTGGGGAGTTATGTGACATTCCACATACCACCAGAAATGGCATGACATATATTATCCATATAGAATAGTATTACCTGCAAATATATCAAAACTCATACCATTATACATCAAACAAACTTGGGTCCATTACCCAAACCTTTGTGCTACCAGAATTTGCTACCGGAATTTCTTCAAGGGTTGACATCAATGACAACCAACCCAATTAATCAACAATCTCCCCCTTTGGCATTGATGGAAACACTATGATGCAATACTGAAATCATATCACTCATGCTTCCCCTGGAACCATTCCTACATCTCGGTGACTAACACTCCCCCTGGAACCATGCCTTTGTCCTCTGCATCTGATAAATCTCTCCCCCTTTTTCATCAATGGCAAAGGTATCTTTCGATTCGAGGTTGCTCCCCCTAACTGACTCGTCTGATCTCCCAACCTAAATTGTCCTCTTTATGGTGCTTCCTTGTGTACATATAATACATATAAGATAATCATTCAAAATCATTCATTTTTTAGTAGAAATAACTCTGAGTTTCTGGCGAAGATACTCTAAGGCTTCCTGTGGAAGTGGTTTTGTAAATATGTCTTCCACTTGTTCTTTTGTGCCCATATATTCAAATCAGATGTTATTTTTTGCAACCTGTTCTCGTAGAAAGTGATACTTGATTGGAATGTGCTTTGTCTTGGAGTGCATCACCAGGTTCTTTGAGATACTGATGGCGCTTGTATTAACACAATAGATTGGAATGGGCTCATCCTACTCAACCTGTATATCTATCAGAGTTTGTTTCATCTATTGAACCTGTGTACAACATATTGTTGTTGCAATATACTCTACCTCGGCTGTAGATAAAGATATTGATGATTGTTTCTTACTTAGACATGATACTAAAAACTCACCCAAGTAGAATGATGCTCCATTGGTGCTTCGTCGATCATCAATGCAACCTGCCCAATATACATCTGTGTAGGCAATAAGTGATAGATCCTTTCCTTTTGGATACCATAATCCAAAATCTTATGTTCCTTTGAGATATCTTAAAATCCTCTTCACTGCTAATACATGTGATTCCTTTGGTGCTACTTGAAATCGTGCCACCTATCCAACTGTCTGCATTACATCTGGTTTGGATATTGTCACATATAGTAGGCTACCAATCATTGACCTGTATTTCCTCTGATCTATAGAATTTGAATCATCATCTTTGCTCAACATGAAACTAGTTTGCATGGGAGTGATAACTGGTTTGCAATCTTCCATTATGAACCTCTTTAGCATTTATCTAATATACTTGGTTTGAGAAATAAAAATTTCTTGGTTTCTTTGATGTATCTAAAGACCTAGAAAGAAGGATAGTTCTCCAAGTAATGATATTTCAAATTCATTATGCATGTCCTTTGAAAATCTTTGGCTTAACTTGTCATTGGTACTTCCAAAAATAATGCCATCAACATAAACATCAATTAATAAAATACTATCTTGAGTTACCTTGATGTAGAGGTTGTTGTCTGCACTTCTTTTTCTGAACCTTGCATGATGTAGATATTTATCCAGTCTAGAGTAGCATGCTCTAGGAGCTTGTTTTATACCATACAAGGTCTTCTTTAATTTACACACATAATCTGCGTTCTCTGAAAACTGGAATCCTTCTGGTTGTTCAATGTAGACTTCTTCTTCAAGTTATCCATTCAAAAATTATTATTTTATGTCCATATGATACACTTTAATATTTTTGGAGCATGCATAAGATAAAAGCAATCAGATTTCTTCCATTCTGGCAACTGGGGAAAATGTCTCTTCAAAGTCGATTCCTTCAACCTGTGCATATCCTTTACATACCAATCTATCTTTGTTCATTGTAACCTATCCATAATCATTCAATTTATTCCTGTATATCCACTTTGTACCGATCACATTCTTACCCTTTGGTCTTGGAACCAATTCCCAAGTGTCAATCGTAGATGAGAATGCTAAGTGTGTTTGTTCTGGGGAATAGATTCTTCTTCTAGTCTCAACTCTTTCATCTTTGTTTCCGATAATCTGATCTAAAGGGTGATTGTTCTGTACTCTACTGCTAGGTGTCTTTGGAGGCACTTGCTAAACTTTCTCTTCTGCTTCTTTTGGATCCTCTTCCTCTTCCCCTTCTACTTATTTTCCATCTTCTTCTTCTTCTTCGTAAAGTTGTTCCATTGATTCATTTTCTTCATCCTTTAATTCGTGTCTACATGTTTCATCAATTGTTACGTTGAGGCTTTCCACAAATTTTTTCAATCTCAGGTTGTAACACTTGTATTCTTTCCTTGTACTTGAGTAGCCAACAAGTACTCCTTTGTCCACACGAGAGTCAAAATTTCCCATTCTTCCATCTTCTCTATTGATGTAGCATTTGCTTCCAAAAAATCTAAAGTGCTTCACATTTGTTGGTCTTCCTTTCCATAGCTTGTAGAGAGTTTTGTCAGTGTTGTTTCTGAGCATTACTCTGTTTTGAATGTGAATTGTTGTATGCATTTCCTGTGTCCAAAAGATATCTGTCAATTTGGAATCCATTAACATTGTTTGAGCCATTTCCTGTATTGTCTTATTCTTTCTTTCAACAACTCCATTTTGTTGAGGTGTCCTAGCAACAGAGAATTGCCTTTTTATTCCATGTCTTCTATAGTAGTCCATAAATTCCTTTGAAGTGATCTCTCCTCCATTATCAGATCTAAAGCATTTGATTTTTGAATATGTTTCATTTTCAACCATTTCGTTGTAGACCTTGAAGTTTTCAAAAGCTTCTGACTTATTCCTGAGAAATAAAACTGCAGTCATTCTTGTATAATCATCAACTAATAACATAAAGTATTTCTCACCTTTTAAACCCTTTGTTGTAGTTGGTCCAACTAGATCAGTATGCATAATTTATAGTGGTCTTGTCGTTGAATATTCTTTTGATTTAAACCTGGTCTTTGATTGATTTTCTTGTTGACAATGCTTGCATAAAGTGTTGGTTGGTTTCGTGATCTGGGGAATTTATCTAACTGCTTCCATTTTTATGACTTTGAAAATTTTATCAAAGTGTATGTGACCCATTCTTCTGTGCCATATCCAACTTTCATCTTCATTTCCTAGGAAACACTTTTCATTTTCAATTTCACTTAATACATATATGTTGCTTGAAGTTCTCGCAGTTGTTGCAATCAATTTTCCTAAACCTTCTTTTCTTATCTCTCACTTTTGTGAATCGAAAGTAACTTTATGACCTTGGTAGAACATTTGACTCACACTTAGAATATTATGTTTCATATCTTCTACTAGTAGAATTTTTTTTGCCTTGGTATTCTTGTTCCCAATTCTGATTGTGCCTTTTCCAATGATTTTAGCTAAATCATCATTTCCAAAGGAGACTGGTCCATCTCTTTCCTTTCCTAATTTAAGAAACCTATCTCTATCACCTGTCATGTGTTTTGAACAACCACTGTCAACATACCAACCATGTTTCTTCTGTTATCTTGTAGAGAAAGTGTGCATTCTTCATTGCTATATTGATTATGTTTTCTTATCCATGTCCTTTTCTGAGGTTCGTGTCTGTGACTGTTGTTGTTCTGTTATGTTTCTCTAGGAGGGACTGTCATTCTGCAATCTTTGGCCATGTGTCCAAAGTTGTTACATTTTTAGCATTCCACTTCAGTGCTCAAAGATTCAAACTTGTTGTAACTTCTTCTCTGTGTTTCACTAGACCTTCTTGGATAACCCTTTTGTGTATGACTTTCAAAGTTGTTTATTTTTCTGTTGTTAGCTTTGCAATTCACAGCTTTATGTCCAAAATTATTACATGCATAACATAAACCAAAAAATATAGTTTGATACCTGGGAGTTGAATATATTCTGAAAGGAGGTACTCTTATGAATCATTCTTCCCGAGGCCTATCTGTTTCTGTTGGTCATTGATTCTGAAATATGAATCTTCTCGGTGGAGGAGTGTCCCTGTAATTTTCTTTGTAGACCTTCCTATCCCCTTTGATTTTTTATTCATAGATTTTTGGATATGTTTCTTGTTCTGTTGTTTTGGATCTTGATCCCTTTCCTGTCTGATTGTATCCAAGTTCAGACTTGTCATGATGAGGTTTTTGACTGCTAATAATGTCATTCAAAACTTTTGAGTTGTTCTGCATATTTTTCTTTTGAGATCCTTTCTTAATGTGACAATTTTTTATTCCAAATTTGCAATGATATTGTCTCTTCCTTCTAGATGTTCTTTGAGTGCTTCTTCAATTCTTTTATCTTCTTCAATTTGAACCTTCAAATTTGTGTTCATTTGTTCTAGTTCCTGAGTGTCTTCTTTCTTGTCTAGTTCCACTTGTAGTTTCTTGTTTTTCTTCTTTTCTCTTCTGATAACTTCTATGGAACACAAAAATTCTTCTCGTTAGTCAACTTATGTCTCTTCACATTCTTCTTCGACCTCTTCATATTCTTCTTCATAGTATTCTTTATCAGAGTCTTCTACTGCAATGAATAGAACTCTTTTTGTCTCACTGTCACTGAACTCATATTCATCTGATGATCAGATGTCTTCTTTGTTTTTTTTTATTTGAGTAACCTCTATACCCTCCGTTGGTTCCCTTGTTGAATCTTCTGACAAAGTTGGTTGGTTCTTCATCATCTTTTGAGATGTCACTATTGTTGGGTATGTGTTATATTCTTTGCATGTGTGTGTGTGTGGGTGCGTCAGATATGACGACTGCGTCTGACGATCCCTTTTGGGTGGTTTTTTCGCTATTTTTAGCGGATTTTGCTATTTTTAGCTGATTTGTAAATTAATCCTGGATTAAGGGATTAGGGTTTTGGTATCTACGGAGTACCTAAAAACATTGTATATATTGTATGGCGAATGGTGAAATTCGATATAATGAAAAAGAAAGGTTTTCCCGGTTGAGGGTTTCCGGTAAAGATCTCTGTGTATTCTGTGTATGAGCCATTGATTAATTTTTGTATTGCTTAAGAATATATATGCATTGCTTTAATTCACAGGTTTAAAAATTACATGTGGTATCAGAGCACGTTTTTGGCTTCAGAGGGACGCCTTTGTTGCTGAGGGTTTGGCTCGGTCTCAATAGATCAAGTTTATCTTGGGTCTATGATAAACCTGGGTTCAGTGGGAGCTTTTGCAGAGGAGATTCAATTAAAGTAAAAGGAATGGCGAGCTCATCTAGAATCGAGATAGAGAAGTTCAATGGTAAAAACTTTGAGCTATGGAAGCTCAAGATGGAGGACCTTCTTGTAGACAAAGAAAAATGGATCGCTGTGGATCCTGGTACACAGCCTA
>ML789398.1:1630779-1652478 GCA_009831015.1 Picea engelmannii
TAACAATGGGCATTGCTGCCTTGGATTGTTGACTATATAATCCCCTGGACCCCTGGATGCAAAGAAAACAACAAGTGGGAGAATGTTGGGTATGTGTTATATTCTTTGCATGTGTGTGTGTGTGTGGGTGCGTCAGATACGACGACATTTCGCTATTTTTTCGCTATTTTTAGCGGATTTTGCTATTTTTAGCTGATTTGTAAATTAATCCCGGATTAAGGGATTAGGGTTTTGATATCTACGAAATACCTAAAAACATTGTATATATTGTATGGCGAATGGTGAAATTCGATATAATGAAAAAGAAAGGTTTTCCTGGTTGAGGGTTTCCGGTAAAGATCTCTGTGTATTCTGTGTATGAGCCATTGATTAATTTCTGTATTGCTTAAGAATATATATGCATTGCTTTACTTCACAGGTTTAAAAATTACAACTATTGTTTCTATGTTCTTTTTCTTTTTTCTTTCCCTTTTTCTTTGAACTTTTGGATTCTTTGAAGGATGCTTCTTTTATATCTGGATTTTCCTTTTCAATTCTCATTTCATATGCTGTGAAGATTCCATATAGTTCGTCCATGCTTATTGATTTTAGATCTTCTCTTTCTTCTAGTGTTGATATCTTAAGGTCAAATCTCATAGGAAGAGATCTTAGTACCTTTTGAACAATTACAGATTCTTTCATTTCTTATCCCAATCCCAAGATTTCATTTGTTGTTTAATCGACTCGTAAAAAGTAAGCTGCAATATTCTCATCTTCCATCATATTTAGTTGTTCGAGCTGACCTCTATAAGTTTGAAGCTTTTTTGCTTTGACTTTTGAATCTCCTTCATAAATATTTCGAACTTTGTCCCAAATCTCTTTAGCAGATTTACAATGTGCAACTTTGGTGAATACTGATTTGCCAAGACCATTCAGAAGTGCATTTGTGGCTTTGGAATTATTCTGACCAAGTTTCGTTGCTTTGTCATTTGTCGGCATAAATGTTGGTGATGTGTATCCATCTACAATTGATTGCCAAATTTCAAATCCCTGTGCCTGTATATATGTCTTCATCCTTATGCTCCAAAATGCATACTTTTGTCCATCAAACCATGGTATTTCATTTTTATACATGGTGTTTCTCTCCATGAATTACCTTTCAGTGGTTAAACTGATTTTTGAAGGAACCTTCTCTGATACCAATTGTTGGATTACTGAGAGGGGGGTTGAATCAGTAATAGAGCAATCTAATCCTTTTTAACCATGTAATGAAAGTGTTATATCAATGTAGGATTATCATCCACTATTTGCATAGTAAATAAACAATTAAAAAATGAACAATCATACACATACACAGTACATTGGTGTTTTTACGTGGAAACCCAAAGCGGGAGAAAACCACAGAATATTTTTTCTTATATTTCTTGAAGAATTACATTCATTGGAAGCACCAACTTCCTTTGTTTTCCAGTTATAACTAGAAGGAGGTTCCAACCCCCTAGTTTCTCAGGCTACAACCTGAGGGAAGCTCTAACTCCCCAATTCTCTAGCTACAACCATAAGGAGGCTACAACACCCTATGTTCTTTGAATACAACTGGAAGGTGGCTACAACCACCTTTCCTTTCCCCATCCAACCACCCTGATGTATAAGTAAAATGATGGAATTGTTGATATTATGGTAGCTTCAGGAGGTATCAACCTCCATTGTGACCTTTGACAAGATTAGAATATTTTGGAAGCAAGAAAAGAAGTGAATGTAACGCTAGAAGAGATGTCGGTTAAGAGAGATAATTAATATGAATTAATTAGTACCCAGAATGAGAAGTCAGCCCAGGCAGTCTGCCAGAGCTAGTATAAATACATGGCACTAGTCTTCACTTTACACACACTTCTCATAATCACAGAGAGACACTTGTATGCACTGTAGTCTGACAGTCTTGTGCGCAAGTCCTAGAGAAGGTGTTGCCGCTAGTTCTGAAGTCGATTGTTTCTATCTTTCTGGGTTGGACTCTCTGATCAGATTTGGTTACTTCTTTCTTGGTGCATTAGCCTTACTTGTCTATTGGTTTTCCACCAGGATTATTCTCTTTGTCAAGGTCAAATTGCTCGGAGGGTGGCTTCGACCTATGGTTGGGTGACAATAGTGATATTGTCTATGGTAAAATGAGCACATTCTAACAGGTTATGGGCCCACACCTCCTTCATTCAGTATAATCCCTGTAAGGAATCATATCCATTAGGATACTAAGCTTGTTGAAGAACTGTCACTAGGGTTTAATAGCAGGAGCAGCTTCCAAGACACTGTCGCTAGGGTTACTAGCAGGTGCAGTTGCAGAAACCCTAAAACCCCGATCCAACACCTTATGATGGAACATCTCTCTCAAGAATAAGATATTCAAGTGATCATTATTCCAATGCACCTCTTGGCACTCTTAGAAGACAGAAACGTCAAAGTTGAAGTTTTGGATCAAAGTGTGACCAGTCACCAGTCAACCGAAGTCATGAATGAAAAGACTAGTAATCTACACTACTCAGCACTCATAGGAACGATTGAAGATGACATGTGGATAATTGACAGTGGAGCTTCTAGGAACATGACGGGAGATCAAGCCAGACTCTCAAATCTAAATGAAAGGAAGACATCGTACAAGGTAGATCTTGGAGACAAAAGAACTTACCCAATCGAAGGATTTGGACAAGCCTCCGTCAAATTGAAAATAGGTAAAAATGTTCATTTGAGCAATGTCTTATATGTAGTTGGTTTAGAAAAGAATCTTGTATCCATATCTTTCTTAGAAGACAAAGGAAACAGAATAAATTTCGTAGATGGAAAAGTGTTATCTTGGCACAAATACTCCAACATAAGAATGTTAGGGTTATTGGAACACGTGAAGGAAATCTATATAGACTACTAGAAAAAAATGAAGAAGCTCTTGTACATGATGAAGTCAATCCCAATGAACTTTGGAACAGAAGGTATGCTCATATTAACTATCAAGCAATGCCTTTTCTAAAAAATATGGTTGAAGGAATACCTACACATGAAGGAATTTGCAAAGGATGTGCTCTTGGAAATAATATCAAGAAACCATTCCCAAGCAGCAGCAATAGATCTAAGGAGATTCTAGATCTAATACATTCATATGTTTGCGGTGTTGGCCCTTGACCAAGTTTTGGGAGATTATTGGTCATGTTGAACTGTTTTGGGACTTCGACAGCTTGTCGAAGGAGGAGCGCAAGATGAAGCCGATATCACGGGATATTGACCCCCTTTTGGGTCCTTTTTGGGTTTTTTGGATTATGTAACGGGAATGGGATGTCGTCCCATGGGTTTACCCATGCTTAGGCCTATTTTGTAATGTATAAATAGATGTCTAGGCAATATAAGGAAGATAATCTGTGTGATCGAAGGCCGCTAGTCAGTTGTAAGTGTATGCTAAGTGCAAATTTGGTTTGTAAGTGCTTTGTGCATCACTGTAAGAGACTTGCAGATCTATGTGCAAGTGGTTGTTACAGACGGTGGAAGGATTTGTGTTGTAACGCAAGGAAGAAGGATCTAGCGAGCTGCGCAAATATTTTATCCTATGCAGAGAAGGTTTATGAGTATTTGTTCTTGTAACCTATTGAAAAAGCTAATAATGAAGAAGAGTTGGTGGGTGTATCCCCAGGGTGGGGGTGAGCCACGTAAATACTGTTTTACTCTGCTCTGTGCGATATTCTGGTGCATTTATATGTTATTTTCTAAGTTTTTTGAAATAATTAGATAGATTTGTTTATGCTTAGTGCTAATGATATGTGAGAATGTTAGATCTGATCTATATGAATATGCTTAGTGCTTAATCTACTAGATCTGATCTATTTACCTATGCTAAGTGATTAAATAGATTAGATCAGTGTGAATGTTGCGAAGCTCTATTTTATCATCGAAGTGGATATTTATTACATATTGAGGAACTAACGGTGCTAAGTGCTCTATTAAGTATCATAATCACAAATATGTGTCCCAGCTAAGGTTGCAGACACCTGATTCTTGCAACCACCCCTACCTCTACCTCGGGTGAGGCTTCATCTGCTTCACAGGTGTTTCCGAAAGGGCTGGTAGTTAGGGTTTTTTTGGTGCATTGTTGTAGCATTGAACCCTGGGTCTGCCCCTATGCCAACAAATGGTTTTGTTGCTGGGACATGAAACTGTGATTGTTGGGAACTGAGAAAGAGGAATCTTTGTGCAAAGATCCATCCTAAAACTGTGAAAGATCTGTGCGTTGATATGTTTCTCTAGTGCACAACATTTTACTTGACCTATGAAGCTTTGTACCAAGAAAAGAGGTCAGATTTGAAGAAAAGAGGTAAGATCTGAGGAAAAGAGGTAAGATCTGCAAGCTCTGTGCTTTGATAAAGGTAAGGATAGTGAAAATTTTTAGATTTGAAAGCTTTGTGCTCTATAAAAGTAAGATTAGAGAATTTTTTTTCTTCTAAAGTATGGATCTAGGTATGTTTGATAGATTCTGTCCTAGATTGAAAACTAGGGCACTAATAGATGAAACAAGGTTTGATATGAATAGATCTACTAAGAATAGTGAAAAATATGTTATACCTATGTATATAAATAATGTTTGGACTAACAAATAGATGTGAGATCCTAGAAATAATTTGTTTAAGGTTAGCTCCTATGATCCTAGTGCGCAGTACAGAAGAAGTTGGGGATCATTTAGAAGAAAGAGAGGATTAACCCTCAATTACAGTTGCAGAAGATCGGGACATATTACTAAGGAATGCCCTGGAAGAAGACCTAGTTGTCTTTGTTGCAAAGATATGGACCATGAAGTGTTGGATTTCCCTAGAATGATTGCTAAGCTTGAAGAAATGAATCTGAACCAGGAAAAAACTAAGGTAGATCTAGAAATGGCAGAATCCTAGAAAGAATCATAGAAACTATTGTTACAGATTAGTGAAACCCTGGATGACCACCGACATATCAACTTATCAGAGATATTCAAAGAAAAAGAATGAATCAAAGCAATAATAGGAGACTTCGACATTGACTGTTTTATAGATGAGGAAACACAGGTGAATATCATGATAGAGAGAACTTGGGAAGCTATAGGGAGTCCTGCTATGATTCCTTCATTAAGAGGAATAGGATTATTCAGAGGAAAACTGGTAAATCTATGTGGAAAGATCACTCAGATAATTATGAATGCCAATGGAACTTCGACAGAAGAACATTTTGAGATTATTAAATTTATTGAGGACAGCGCCCCATTTACCATGTTACTAGGAAAACCTTTGATTGATAGAGATCAAGCCAGATGAAAGGAAGAAGAATAAGTTTTGGAGTAGAAGAAACAAGAGTTAAAATATTTTATGGCTAGAAGGATCACACACTTGGTTGAAGAACATGAGAACAAATCGAAGTTATTTAAAACTAGAGATCCATATGTCGAAGCTACAAGAACATTAGAAGACCCACAGAATACTGAAGTATCTATCCAAAATAAAGAATAAGTATTACCCTTGAATCCTAGGAAAGAATCTCAACAACATGAAGTGACATACCGAGATGAAGCTCACTGGAAAGAAGGATAGAAAAATAAGTAAGAAGAGAGCTAAGATTGAAAAGTTACAGAAGGTTCCAGAGGGAACTTCGCAAAAAGAAAATTAAAAAAATTAGAGCTTCGTCGGGATATCAAAACTGTGACACATGGCACTTCACCATGGCGAAGCAATATAGCCGTTGGGGACATTATAACCGTTCGACTACCACCCCGAATGGATAGAAATGCATTTAAGGATTGACACCACACCGTTGGACCGTTCCATAACGGACCAAACAAAGTTAATGAAGGATTCATACCCATTGCAAGTGATATGTTGCTGTGTTACCTATTTATCCTGTCACGCCATGCACCGAGAACACTTTTTCTAACCAAGAGTTTGAGCCTGCAAACTAAGTGAATTGTATACAATGATCATTGCACTCTCACTGTTTATTCTAGTGCAGTATCTAAGTTAATTTTACCCCGATCTAATTAATCCCAAACGCGTATGTCCGATGAGCTCAATGCAGTCGAAGAATCAGTGACAGAATTACTCCTCAACTTGATGACTGAAAGAGTCATGTCAGAGAGAGGATTTTCTATAGGTTTACACGCATTGTCGATGAGAGGATTTCCAGCCTCCCCATCCATTTCTCGAGCTGGACCATCCCAGCCATCACATGAGAAGAGAACCAAGCACAGGGATGATCTCGTGAATGCTAAATTGATTCGATCATATTACCTGCCTATCTCCCACCTTTGAGTAGTGAAATAAATCGAGACAGTGTGCCCAAAGACTTTGAGTACACCTTGGTCACTGCGTACCTCTCAAAGGGGATATGCACAGTTCACGCAAATCAAGAAAAGATTGCAGCGTTGAAGTTTAGCGACTTCAACCTTGGTGATAGGAAGGTCTATAACATACTCGCCTCACATAAGTACCTGACCAGAACAAAGGGAAATAACAAACATTGTCCCTCAGTGATGGACTATGAACCTCGCGTAGTCCACACTACTCAATGTCACAAAGATTCCTCACTTCAGAAGACACCAAGAGGTGAATGCATGTGTCAAGCTATTGTTTTCCTGTTACCATGGAAGATATTTATGGTTAAACCATTGTATCAAAGTGGATCCGACGATGATCAATCGGATCGCAGGGCTGAGTATGCAAGGCCTTGATCCAGAGGAAGAAACAATGCAAGCCACCCAGGCTTTGGCACAAGTGCAGTGAGTCCTTCTAGAGAAATGTTGTACTACAGAATAGGAAAATATTGCTCTCCAAGCGAAGTGGGATAAAGAAAAATCACAGATGCAACAAAACAAGGAACATTTTCTCACAGAGAAAATCAATGTAAAGGAAATGGTCAATAGAGCACTTCTCTATGTGACAGTGGTAGAAGTAAAGACCAAAGAGAGAGTTCCACAACAGGTGGTGCAACTTGAAGAAGTGATCTAGCAGATACAACAACGCATCACATATTTGGAACTACGTAATGTGCCCAAAACCCCATAATATGTAAGGGACTAGAGAGAAGTAACTTCCCGCAACACAGTTGAAAGACTAAAATCTCTTGCCCTGGAATGAAAACAAATGAGTAACCGCAATGCCCAAATATATGAGAACCTCACCTAGAATCCAGAGTTACAGGCATTGGAGTTCCATCTCAAGGAAGCGAAGCAACATGCAGACACACTACAGGCACAGCTGAAAGCCCTGTCATTCATAGAAAGAATGAAGTGGTCTCAAGATGCATACGATTCAAAGCAAAGTTATGGAAGTAACTCAATAGCTCCAACCAGTACAAGATAAGGTGTGCCAATTTTTCACAAAGGTTGAAATCTGAGGAGCAGAGCTAGAACAGGTTGTCACCGCAGCAGAACAGGGCCTAGAAGGGCACTTAAATTACGCAGTGGTCTAAGAGTTCACCGAGCAAGAGGTCATAGCAGAGCAGCAGGTCGAAATGGATCGAGCCAAGATCGAGGCATTTGAGGCATAAGTAATCAGACCATAGTGACTTAGGACGAGTCACAAGTGAGTGTTGAGGGCCTATTGGCCCTTGACCAAGTTTTGGGAGATTATTGGTCATGTTGACCTATTTTGGGACTTCGACAGCCTGTCGAAGGAGGAGTGCAAGATGAAGCAGAGATCATGGGATCTCGACCCACTTTTGGGTCCTTTTTTGGTTTTTGGGATTATGTAACGGGAATGGGATGTTGGCCCATGGCTTTACCCATGCTTAGCCCTGTTTTGTAATGTATAAATAGATGTCTAGGAAATATAAGGAAGATAATTTGTCTGATTGAAGGCCGCTAGTTAGTTGTAAGTGTATACTAAGTGAAAATGTGGTTTGTAAGTGCTTTTTTCATAACTGTAAGAGACTTGTAGAGCTAACTGCAAGTGGTTGTAACAGACGGTGGAAGGATTTGCGTTGTAACGCAAGGAAGAAGGATCTAACAAGTTGTGCATATCTTATTTGCTATGCAGATAAGGGTTTTGAGGCTCTCTTCTTGTAACCTATTGAAGAAGCTAATAAATAAGAAGAGTTGGTGGACGTAGCCCCAGGGTGGGGGTGAACCACGTAAATATTGTGTTACTCTATTCTGTACGATGTTCTGATGTATTTATATGTTATTTGCTAAGTGATTTGAGATGATTAGATATATCTTCTTATGCTTAGTGCTAATGATATGTGAGAATGTTAGATATGATCTATATGAATAAGCTTAGTGCTTGATCTTCTAGATCTGATCTATTTACCTATGCTAAGTGCTTAAATACATTAGATCAGTGTGAATGCTACGAAGCTATGTTTTATTAGCGAAGTGGATATTGATTACATATTGAGGAACTAACGGTTCTAAGTGTTCTATTAAATATCATAATCACAGATCTGTGTCCCAACTAAGGTTGCAGACACCTGAGTCTTGCAACCACCCCTTCCTCTACCTCGGGTGAGACTTCATCTGCTTCATAGGTGTTGCTGAAAGGGTTGGTAGTTAGGGTTTTGTTGGTGCGTTGTTGTAGCATTGAACCCTGGGTCTGCCCCTGTGCCAACATGCGGTCTGATGCCAGTCAAATCTCTAGGAGGTTCTCTTTACTATGTAATCTTCATAGATAATTACTCAAGAAATACTTGGTTATATCTCCTGAAGACAAAGGATGAAGTATTCAGCAAGTTTCAAGAATTCAAAGCAGAGATAGAGAACCTCACAAACAAGAAAATCAAGACCTTGAGAACAGATAATGGAGGAGAATACACATCAAAGGAATTCATTTCCTTTTGAAAATCGACAGGGATTAGGAGGGATTTGATTGTTCCTCATAATCCTCAACAAAATGGTGTAGCACAAAATAAGAACAGATCTATTGAATAAACCATGAAGGCACTACTAAACGATCAAGGTTTATCTATGTTTTTATGGGGAGAAACATCCATGACAGCAATATATGTTCAAAACAGAAGTCCTCACCACATATTGAAGGATATGACTCTAGAACAAGCCTTCTCAGGAAAGAAACCTAATGTGGAAAACCTAAGAATCTTTGGATGTCTTGTTTACTTTCACATTCCCAAGGACAAAAGGAATAAATTAGAACCCTCAGGAAAGAAGGGCATATTCGTGGGATATAGTGAATCATCCAAGGATTATAGAATCTATATCCTAGAACAACATAAGATTGAAGTCAGCAGAGACGTGACCTTCAATGAAAATATGGATTTCAAGAAATCCATAGAAGAAACTATAGAAGAAGAAGAGTATGAAGAGCCTATTGAAGAAGGCACGTGTCTTCCAGAAAACCCAAATGAAGAAAAGGAACAACTTGATCATCTAATGAAACCATGTGAGACCATTGATTCAGACACCGTACCTAAGACCAAGAAATGACTAGCTTGGCTTGAAGCCACCCTACAAGAAGAAGAAAGACTCAAGACCCCAAGTGGGAGCTTCAGAAAAAGTAAGAAACCCAAAAGATTCTCCAGCTATGCAGCATGTATGACAAAGCTTCTAGATGAAAAACCTACCACGTTTGAAGAGGCAATTCAGAAGAAACAATGGAAAGAATCCATCAGAGAAGAACGTGAGTCCATCATGAAAAATGATGTATGGGAAATTGTGCCTAGAACTAAAGAAAAATCAGTAGTAACTTCAAAATGGGTATATAAGATCAAACATGTAGCATACGGAAGCATGTATAAATATAAGGAAAGGTTCGTAGCTAGAGGGTTCTCCCAGAAGGAGGTAGAAGACTATGAAAAAACATTCACTCCTGTTGCCAGATATACTTCCATTAGAGCTATCATGTCTCTTATCGCTTCCATGGGATGGATTTTACATCAAATGGATGTAAAGACAACTTTCCTCAATGGAGCAATCGAAGAATAAGTATACATTGAACAACCTCAAGGGTTTGAAGTACATTCTAGAGACACTCATGTTTGCAGACTAAAGAAAGATTTATATGGACTCAAGCAAGATCCAAGATCTTGGTATGTCAGAATAGACAACTACCTAATGAGACTTAGTTTCTCCAAAAGTCATGTAGATCCACATCTTTACTACAAAGTCATGATCAATGCACATGTGATTCTACTATTATATGTTGACGATCTATTCCTAATAGGTGAAGAGTCTCTCATCATGCAGTGTAAAAAGGAACTAGCTTCTAAGTTTGACATGAAATATCTTGGTCTCATGCATTACTACTTGGGACTAGAAGTATGGTATGGTAGAAGTGTGGTGAAGTATTCCTTGGACAAGGAAAATATGCAATAAAGATTCTTTAGAAGTTTGGAATGATGGATTGTAAATCCATGGACACTTCTATGACCACAGATATAAGAAAAGTAAGAGACTCAGATTCTGATCTAGTATATCCATCACTATATCAACAATTGATTGGGTCGTTGATGTATTTGGTAAATACTCAACTAGACATTTGCTTTGTCGTGAACACACTAAGCCAGTTCCAGGTGGAACCTAGACATGAGCATTGGAAAACTGCAAGGCATGTTTTACAGTATATCCATGGGACACTAAACTATGGTTTAAGATATACAACATCCAGTGATATACAACTTCATAGATTCACAAATTCAAATTGTGCAGGAAGTGCAGAAGACAGAAAGAGAAATTCAGGGATGTGTTTCATCTTGGGCTCCACTATGATATCTTGGGGCAGTCTGAAACATAATTTTATCACACACAACACAGCAGAAGTAGAATATATAGCAGCATGTGAGGCATGTACAGAAGCAATATGGCTAAGAAAGTTGATTTCTAGATTATTCGATCAGGTTCCAGATTCGACCATAATACACTGTGACAATCAGAGTTGTATAAGGCTATCAGAACACCCAATGTTTCATGAACGATCGAAACACATTGAGATCAAATACTACTTTATTCGATATAAATTCCATGAAGGAGAAGTAAAGCTCCAGTACATCCCCACAGATGAGCAGACAACATATATCCTGACAAAGTCTCTGTCCAGAATAAAGTTTGCATATTTCTGAGACAAATTGGGGATCATGGAAATAACTCCCTTAGTTGAAAGGGAGGAAATGACTCTCTAGTTTGGTAGGGAGAACTGACATATAATTGAATTGAGAACAGTCATTTTCAAGTTTGAAAAATGGTCCGGCTTGGGCAGTTCCTTTCCAGTTCGAAAAGTGGTTTGAGATTTCTGACGGACAGACATTTCCCAGTTTGGAAAATGGTTCAGATTGAATGGTGATTTCGTAATGAAAATTGTTTGATGGATTGTTGATGTACCATAGACAGTGATTTCCCATTGTGGTTAACATGGGGAATGGTCTAGGACAGTCTCTCTTCTTGACAGACACTCTTAGAAGTGGTCAAGAAGACTAGTCTGCCTCACCGGACAATCATTCTTTCGAAGCTCACAATTGTGAGAAGTTTCGAAGAATGGTCCATTTTGGAGGTTGGTGCAGGACAGTCATTTCCTTAGGAAATGGTCCAGACAGTCATTCCCTAGGGAAGATTCATTCTCTCCAGGTTGCACTTTAGTTAGTGTTGGAGGAATGGCCCAGATAGGTGAATTCTCTAGGTTCAGCAATCAAGGACTGGCTTTCCCTAGGGCAGACTCATTCTCTCTAGGTTGCACTTTGTTTAGTGCTGGAGGAATGGCCCGGGATAGGGAATGGTCCAGGCTTAGAAATCAGGAAAGTTATTCTTCCTTTATTGAGAAGAATAGTTCAGATAGCCCATCATTGATGTTATACTCTTAGGGCAGATGCTCTTCCAGATCTCACAGATGTGAGTGGAAGAATGGCCCAAATGACTCATTTTATATCATAACATTGTTTCTGTGCAGGATGATGTTAGTTGATATGATTACTATGGAGACTATATGTCTCCAAACAGTATAAGTATGCTACTATGGTGGATATGTTCCACTGTTTGTGACTATGTGTTACAGATTGAGTAGTTGTGTACTACTATGGATAAACACAGTTGTGTTCTATAATTTTACATTGTACCAGTTGTCATGGAGATTATCCAGTTGGATAATAATGATGGTGCTCATGATGTTACCATTCGAATGGTATGTTTGTGCTCAAGACCATTATCAGTTATACCTCCCTAGATAGGAGGGAGTGTTGATATTATGGTATATTTAGGAGGTATCAACCTCCATTGTGACCTTTGACAAGATTAGAATATTCTAGAAGTAAGAAAAGAAGTGAATGTAACCCTAGAAGAGATGTCGGCTAAGAGAGATAATTAATATGAATTAATTAGTACCCAAAATGAGAAGTCAGCCCAGGCAGTCTGCCAAAGCTAGTATAAATATAGGGCACCAGTCTTCACTTTACACACACTTCTCAGAATCGCAGAGAGACACTTCTATGCACTGCAGTCTGGCAGTCTTGTGCGCAAGTCCTGGAGAAGTTGTTGCCACCAGTTCTGAAGTCTATTGTTTCTATCTTTCTGGGTTGGAATCTCTGATCAGCTTTGGTTACTCCTTACTTGGTGCATTATCCTTTCTTGGCTATTGGTTTGTTACCTTGATTATTCTCTCTGTCAAGGTCAAGGTGCTCGGAGGGTGGATTTGGCCTATGGTTGGGTGACAATAGTGATATTGTCTATGGTAAAACGAGCAGATTCTAATAGGAACCACTGTCACACTATCACTATGAGATATATTGTTGTAAACTTGTACCAATCAACCTACACCAAACAACATGTACCAATAACCTGAACCATGCATCAACCATGCATCAACCTGTACCTCAACCTGTAATCAACCTGTACCATAAACAAGTGCATCAACCATGCACCAACCTGTATCTCAACCTCAACCAAAATCCCTCATCAATTTCATCATTGAAATCTGATTTTTAACTTTGTAATAGACCTGGTGTATATGATCACATACCGGCAAACCTTCTTTAACTTTAACAACAAGAGACTAGCATTTTCATCAAACTTTACTTTAGTCTCACATGACTAGTTTTGGATTAGTCAACAACCCTAACTTGAAATAATCATAACTATCTACATGTAATGAATAAAGATATGAAATAGTACATAATTTTCTTTAGTGTGTTTTATACAATTCCTCTAGGTGTTACTAGTTGGAACCTCTGATAAAATGAGTTATAGCAAAAATGGCATACCTTGTTGAATTTTGGCTTATTCTAGAGAGCGAAATTGTAGAGCGTACCCTACATAGAATATTTTTTGTATGGATCTGAAAATTGTATACAGAATACTACATAATGTACTCTAACCAAAACATTTGGTCTTACTGAATTTGGATCTGTTATGAAGAAGTTATGATATTTTTACCAGAAACACCTGTTTTAGACTAGTTTCAAGACTAGCCACAAACCCTATTTTCCACGAAGTGTAACTCCAAAAATACAACGACCCACAAGATGAAATTCATACCACAACTACTTGGATATGTTTCCTCAATGGTCTACCAATTTCATGGTCTGAATCATTCTATAAAAAAAGTTATTGTGAAAATGGTGAGATGACTTGTAAATAACATACCTTAGAAAGCATCATCAAAAGAATTTATCCTCCTTTGAATTTTGGCCTTATTAACTTCACCTTCCCTCTGAAATTAGGCTTAGATATCCTTTGGTTACCTCAGTCACCTGTAGATATTCAATATTCTCAAGTGTGATTAAAATGAGAGAGCCTTGCCTCTTATTTATACTCTCCAAGTAGCTTCCTTAGAAGCATCTTCTAGGTCACTTTGTCCACATTGTCACCTATGTCCAACGTTGCCCAATTTTACACTTGTCCATGTATCCAATAGCCATTTGACCACATAACCCATTTTCCTCATTTCAGGGTTAACCTTCTTATAACCACTTTCCATAATTAGAAATTTCTCTAATTACTTTATTATTTAAATAATCCTCATTGACTTTGTCACTTCACTTAAATATTTAAATAACCCTCTTTGATTTTGTCACTTCACTTTATTATTTAAATAATGCTCTTTGACTTTGTCACTTCACTTTATTATTTAAATAATCCTCTTTGACTTTGTCACTTCACTTTAATATTTTAATCCTCTTTGATTTTGTCACTTCACGTTATTATTTAAATAGTCCTCTTTGACTTTGTCACTTCACTTTATTATTTAAATAATCCTCTTTGACTTTGTCACTTCACCTTATTATTTAATTAATTTATTCTTTGCAAGAACTTTGACTTATTTGACCTTTTGGTGTTTCAAGCCAATCATATGAGGGTCCTTCAACTTCGTAAGGCCATAACTCTCAAACCGTGAGAAGGTATGTGACGTTCCACATACCACTGGAAATGGAATGACATGTACTATCCATCTAGAATAGTCTTACTTGCAAATATATCAAAAATCATACCATTATACATCAAACAAACTTGGGTCCATAACCCAAACCTTTCTACTACCAAAATTCTCTATCGGAATTTCTTCAAGGGTTGACATCAATGAAAACCAACCCAATTAATCAACAGATGTCACCAATATAATATTCACTTGAACCCCCTCAAGTGTGTCTTTTGCATCATTGTTGAGCACCTCCTCGGGTTCATTGTCTCCCAACACTGCGTCACTCTGGACCTACCCTATCCAATGCCCCTTTGATTAGTCCCCCAGACTATGACCGATATTACATCCTGTACTTATCAACCTCTATTGTTTCAATTGTGGGAGTCCTAGTCCAATTAGGAGATGATGGCTGTGAACACATGATTTAGTACATTAGTAAAAACCTTTCAATACCACCCTTAAAGTATAATCATGATGAAAAAATCGCGTTAGCAGCTGTCCTCATAGTCCAAAAATTGTGGCATTACATTCTGCTTTGAACTACCAAGGTCATAGTAGATTCCAACCCCATGCAGTACTTTCTCAAACGACGGCAGATCAAAGACAAATTTTCTCGATGGGTCGTTATCCTTCAGGAATATGATCTAGAGTTCTCCACTCCCAAAAGAAAGAAATCTTTGGTCCTAGCTGAATGCATTACAACTTTTCCCTCAGACGCCAAAGCTTCCCCCATCAATGAAGATTTCCCTGATGAGCACCTCTTCTTCATCTCCTTAGGTGACCCCTAGTACGACGACCTTCTCATCTACCTTCACACACAAAATTTTAGGTCTCACCTTTCTCGAGATGATCACCAATGCATTCTCCATCAGGCTCCCCGATACCTCCTCATCGAAGAAATTCTTTATGGAGGCAGGGTCGATACCATCCTTCGGCGATGTCTTACCATCGACGAAGCTGACAGAGTCTTGAATGATTGCCACAATAGCGCGTGCAGTGGTCACCTCTCAGGTATATCTACCACCCAAAAAATCATTTGAGAAGGATACTTTTGGCCCACTTTGTTTCATGACTGCATCCACGTTGTCAAGAGATGCGATAAATTCTAGCTTTATGCAAACAAAACAGGAGATCCACCATCTCTTCTACACCCAGTCATCATGGCTGACCCCTTTTGTAAATGGGGCATAGATTTCATGACTTGGAATCCTCCATCCAGTAATGGACACAAGTACATTGTGGTGGCAGTGGATTATTTTACCAAATGGGCTGAAGCCATGCCCACATTTAACAACATTGCTAACACAACAACACGTTTTTTCTTCAACCATGTCATTACCCGGTTTAGAGTCCCATAACAATTAGTTTCTGATCATGGTAAACACATTGAGAACGATATATTTGCAGAACTCTCTTCAAAGTTAGGCTTCACCCATGAGTTTGCCTCCCCATACTACCCTCAGTCCAACAGGAAGGTTGATAAAGTCCTCAAAACCATGCTACAACTCATCCTTAACAAAAACAAGACCAACTGGCACCATATGTTGTTTTTTTCTTTATGGGCCTTGTTACACATTATTTTGGTCACCTCAGTGATCACTAATAACATGTGTTCATGTTCCCATGAAAAGACAAAAAGAGCCTTTCTCCATGAGGAAATTGATTGGCTTTCCCTTCTCAAAAACCTTATTAGGGAAGGTCATCGCACCATGCAAAATGCAAAAGGTGGGATGATCCATGATCATTGCATCCTACTCTAGAGTTGGACTATGATGTCTCTGTAGGCTGCACTATACCTAGGGTGAGATGATGCCAAAAGATAAGAAAAGGTCAAGTTTCATGAATGTTATAGAAGGGTATCTTCTAGAAGATGAGGTGGCCTTCGAACGGTTTGGATCTTACTCGCTTATCTGATTTGGTGGGATCATCCTAATTTCCTCAACCATCTCTCCATCACATTATACAAAGAGGAATATCTCATGGAAAATGCTTCGGTTGAATAGGCTAAGATTTGTATGGAGAGTTTCTACTTCTTCTTGGGAGCTTTTCTTTAGTTCTACAAGCTACATGGTGGATCTTCTTCATTCAAAGGATTTGGAGAAAGTGTGTGTGTTGGAGCAAAGAGTCATCGAAAGGGGACCTTGCGACATCAAGGCTTTGGTTGTAATATCCACTTTCATTTTAATATGATACAATGATATGTTTATTTCCCATAAAACTAGTCTTGTTTTATTGTATGATCCCTTGATCACATACATAGGTTCTTGTTGAGTATATTATATTTCTTTCACTTTGGTTGGCTTGTGTTCCCTTGCAGATTCAATATCATAGGAGTGTCGGAGTGGAGCTAGGATGGAAATGGTAAGAGGAAACAAAATTTAAATGGTATGGTGTCTATTTCTTGTTAACTAGTAAACTCAATAGTTAGAGCTTAGGGAAAGAATCATATTTTGTTATGTTTTGTTCTAGTTCTAGATGGATCTAGGGAGATTTGTTTATGTCTGCATTTGCCAATTAATCCCATAACAGGCCTATCACACGACAGTAAAAAATGCCACCGGTTTTACATCGTTCCATCTTGTACATGGGATCAAAGCCATACTCCCTATCGAGTGTGAAATCCCCACATTACACATTGCCATAGAGCTCTTCCCTAACATTGCTCGAATAGATCATCTCTCGCTGACCTTGGAGTCCCGTGATGAAGACCTTAGTGTCGGTGAAAATGAGATGGCATTATGGGCTCACCATCCATATATAGGCCTTTTTTCCCAACTTCCACATTCTAGTACAGGAGCTCAGAGCCTCTGTCTTTCAAATCGTTCTCGACCATGAGATCATGATCCAACCATCTACACATTCATATTCCCTGGGTTATAATTTTCACTTCTTCCCAGAGGAGCATTGTTTTTCATGCCACGTTCAGGTATGCATGCTTACTTTCAGTTTTATCAAATAATTGTTATATGTTCTTTATCATCAGATATTGTTCACATCGGGTATTTGTTGTTTTTTGTGTAGGTACTTGTTAAGCAAGATTACAGCCCCTTCAGGTATATGTTCGACACTGGCATGTAATTACTCCCTCTGTAAAAAATTGCATATCCCAGTGACATCCTCTGACATTTTCCTTTAGGGTCCCTACATCTGGATCTGCAGTACCTTTATCTCTGCCACATTTTGGTACTGTCAACCAATAACACTCTCCCCCACATGAATTTTCCCATTCATAGTTACCCTTGGAAACTTGACACTCATGTTGTTTTCACCCCTAGGATTTGGAGTCCTAATAGATTTTTTCACTTCCGAGAATGAGCCCCATACTTCTTCTTATCATATTTCTAACCTTCCCAATGGACTCCCACATCATATAATCCTACACTTGGTTATGTTGACTGAACCCCCGTAGTTCCATTATCCCTCCATCTCATCCACCATTAGTTTCCCCATCTGCAAATTGTCCTCCATCCATTTACCTAATACAAAAATCCACCCATGGGGCCCCCACCCTCCATCAGTTCTCTTTCCCAAAATTGTGCCCTAAATAGGCCAAGCCATCTTTCACCGAGGCACCCATTTTTGTATCTATATACCCAACCCAAATTATTCTTTATTTTTTTGGTAATTGTATAAATCCCTTGTTTCCAGCATATACATATATTTTCTAGTCATCATCCTCGATGGCCTTCTTTTACCTGGAAAAGAAACCCATGTCACCCTTGGTTGGGGCCTACACCCTTTTTATATAGACATCGTTGAAAAACCCCGAGTATCGAAAATCCATGTAACCACGATCTCTGAGTTTTCCCACTTTTTCATCCTCCAACACAGTTTTACCCCATGTCTAGTTTTCCCCCTGACACTAGATCAAGTTTTACAGTTGCTGGCAATCATATTTCAAAACCCCAACCAAGGGTAGTCCAGAGTTCTATAGCATCTTGACTTCATCCATGTTACCCATTAGTATCTGGCATCATCTATTACTCAGTGGATTTCAATATTCCCTTTGCTTCTTGACGTCATGCCTCCCTTTCTGTCGACATCAACACAATTTCTAGAAGAGAGACACTATCTTGAATCTCATTACCTTTTCAATGCAGAGTCTCAGATGACACAGAGAGATTCATTATTTCTTTCTTATTCTGTTGACCCCCATAAAATTTGACTTTATAAAACTCTCATGTTAAGGTGGGTCTTACTATGTGACCATTGCAGTTTTCCATACCAGCCAAAGACCTCTAAATTTTCTAGGCCATCTATTACACCTCAATATTGCTCACTTTGATAAGTGTCGTAAGTGTCACATGATCCTCTCAATTGTCGCAAGTGTCACATGTCATTCGCAAGTGTCGCAAACATCAAACAAAGCATACTGCCATGAGATGACACCAAGGAGACATCTAGAATAACTCAGACACTTGATTTGGAGGAAGGAGAATGATTAACTAAAGTCAAGGAACTCTTATCACCTGAAAGGATCCCTTAAACAAAGGTTTTGAAGGTGATCTCTCCCCTACACCAGCCTTAGGAGCACTGGAGCTCACCTATAAGGTCTCAGGGAGCGTTATAACGCTTATCTTCCCCTCTGAAGGAGCGTTATCCATCCTTGGAGCACTGGCGCTTCCCTCAAGCTTCCTAGGGAGTGCTATAGCACCTTGATGCCCCTTTTGAGGGAGCACTGTCTAATTTGAGGTAGTAGTTGGCCCATTGAGGAGAATAAGGGGAGTATCTTTCAAGTTTAGAAGGCAGTTGCATTCGAATTCTTGGTTCCATCAGGAGATCCCTGATCCAATGAGGGGATTCCTCAACTTGTTCTAAAGATAACTCAAGAGGTTAAGCCTCTCTTAACCTATATAAGCAGGCTCCATGATGGTGAGAGGGGGAAGAATTGCTAGCATGAAACCTATGATCTCATAGGAAACACATAGTCAGCCAAAGGAGATTGATCAGTGAAGCTTCTACCATCCAAGTCATGGATCTTTCGAGCAAGGGTTAGACGAAGGGGACTTGACGAAGTTGTCACATTCACATCTATTATTGTAAGTACTGTTGTCGTTATTATCATTAATATGACACGCTTGGCCTGTTTCTTTCTAGTTTGTGTCTGATCTCACATGAACTTATCATTAGTAGATAGATCTATTTCAGGCTAATCTTTATAGAATAGGAAGTAGTCGTACTTTGTTTGTCTACAGGGCTCATCGAGGAGCAAAAGATTGGAGCTCAACTTGAAGTGTGCAGGGAAAAACGTCTATAAAGAGGTACTTTTGTTCTCCTTCCTTCTCATGCATTAGTTTGTATAGATCTGAAAGGAATTTAGTGTCCATGTTAAGCACTTTCTGTCTTAGAGTTTAGGGTCTATCTCTTTGAGGCAATCTACCTGTCTGCAGGGAGATTTTCCTACAACAGAAACTGGCGACTCCACTAGGGAATCGAATCAAAATTTTGGTTGTGCTTTTCCTCATAGACCTTTTATTACACTATGATTGTGTTCAGACCTTTTTCACTCCATTTATCTTATTGCACTTGTTGATTGAATCTTCACTCCATCACACTCAGCGATTGTCAAAATTTGACTGAATTTTGGGTTTTTTGGACTTTTTTCTGAGATTTAGGACTCCAGTGCTCCTCTGCCTTGTTAGCATAGTGCCAACACTCCCTTAAGCTACTAAATAGAGCATTATAATTCTCCAGTGTCCCTTATACTAGAGCGCCAACCCTTTTTTCCCCAAAATCTCTTCCAAAATTACAATTTTTGGAGGTCCAGACCCTGTTTTTTCAGTTGCTGAGCTGCTTTGTGATTCAATGATGCTTATTTTGACCTTTGAAATGCTTCCTCTTGAGAAGTAAACACCTTATTGTTCAGATTTTATGCCCTTCTTCATTATTTTTGAGTTTTTTCTGTTGAAAGCTTGAAATCGATCCCTTGCTTTCTTCTCTCCTATCCGACTAAGCGAGAACTCTAGTGAAGGACATAGTAAGTTTGTAACTCTTCTCATTCGGTTCTTTGAGGTCATATGATCCAATCTCTTTCTCCTTCCTTTTTCATTTTTGATTTTCTTTCTCTTGTTTGATTGCAAAAGGGTGTGTTGTGTGTGCGAAATCTACATGTTCTTGTCTGAATCTCCTTGATCTGAAAGGGTAGTTGGCAGGAGAAATTTTGCATTGAATTGATCATCATTCGCATGAAAATGACAAAAGTACATCTTAATGATTAGTTTTCATATTTGTTTGTGTTTCTGAAATGT
This sequence comes from Picea engelmannii, assembly GCA_009831015.1. NCBI lineage: Eukaryota > Viridiplantae > Streptophyta > Pinopsida > Pinales > Pinaceae > Picea > Picea engelmannii. The sequence goes on from ML789398.1 coordinate 1,651,352, forward strand.
TGTAGCATCATATTGGATTTGATTGAGAATAAAATTGATTGAGGGCATTCCTCATCAAGTGTTTGATAGTGAAAATGACTCTCTTCTTTCCCTTAAATAGGTATTCATTGAAAATAAATGATTGCTTATCATATTTCATGCATATTTTTGGGAATTGAGTCATCATTCCATCAGTTTCACTTTTGTACACCCTCTAAGTAAACAATAGCCATTAAAATCAATGCTTAACTAAAATTTATCAGACTTTTTGCATCTTTGTTAGCAAACCTACATTAGTTTAAGGTGTAGGGATTTGGAATAGGTTGAAAGGATAACTTTCCAAATCTATCAAACAAACTTAGTATCTTGCAGTAGGGAGAGTTAAATCCAATTGTCGTATTAGTCTACCTGGGATCCCCCTCTCACACAGGGGTTACGCATGAGGTCACATTCGAGTGAGTTACAGAGATTATCCCTCCGTGGTTCAACTATTTGTAGTGGTCGGATCGTATATTGGGGGTCACTGGAAGGTATACCCACAATGTTGAGTGGAAGCCTTTCAAGTTGATTTCAGACTTGTTATCCTGCCCATCTGTTTTGATTGGACTGTTGAATGTACCTGCCCAGGGGTTGACTACAAGTTGGTGACTTTAGTAGCCACAATATTTAGGGCCTCACACAAGGTGACAGTGAAGGGAAGTCTCACTGTACCTGGAACAGACGTTGGTCAAACTCACTTGGGCTCCTTGGAGGGTAAATCCACAATTACTGCATGGAATCTTGCACTAAGGTGTAAGTCCATTAAGCAGGTCACCAACGTAATTGATCCACCTGCTCTATCCCCACCCCTTCCTATTTTGATCTCGCGACGTTGGATTTCATCACCAACTAGTGGTTTCATCGTAGGAAGGTTTTTTTGATTGATTTCTTCTCAGATTCATAGCGTGTGTTGTTTGTTTTACTTAGTGGACCTTAGGTGCAAGATACCAGATATATAAAATATGTAGAACAGAAACAAAATGCTAGAAATGACAGAATAACAGTAAAATATCTAGCATAATCTTCACAATACACAGAAATGATATACGAAATAGCAACATAAATAGCACTTTGAATCAGATAGCAATGTTCACAGGCCTCTTCGAGGG
>ML789398.1:1658166-1678143 GCA_009831015.1 Picea engelmannii
CAGAATAACAGTAAAATATCCAGCATAATCTTCACAATACACAGAAATGATATACGAAATAGCAACAGAAATAACACTTTGAATAAGATAGCAATGTTCACAGGCCTCTTCGAGGGGGCAACCTCCAGTCGAGCAGCGTTCTATTACAATAATATCCAAGCTAGGGTTCTCATACCCTCGACTCCTATTTATACTAAAAAGAAGCATCTAGAGGAAGATCCTTCTAGAAGCGGAAGCTTCTATTAGGTATTCTTACATCCGCCTTATAATATTTTATTGAAAGGTCTTATTAATATTGACCTTTATTACATCCGAATACATTGATCTAACTATGTGCGGGTTAGGACCTTAACATTAGGTCAAATCAGCGTTAATGGCCTCAAATCCTGGGAGTACCAATGGAGGAACCCCTTCTCTTGGGGAACCTTATACCTTTCCTTCATTTGGAAACTTTGGTTCTCCATATGTTTCCACACTGAGTCTTACAGGACTCACAATTGGATTACCAGTTTGGTTGTTTCCCACTTCGGTGATCCCGAATCCTCCTAATGTTTCAGTTGCACCTAATACTTTAGATGTCAATACACCACCCATACATCAACCTCATGTCGAATTTTCGCCTTCTTCGTCCATCAAGTCTCCTTCCATTTCTCCTTCTTTGCCTAGTGAAAGCTCTAAAGCAAGTAGCCAGGTTGATCAGAAGAAGAAGAAACGGAAAGAGAAGAAGAAGAAGAACTCGAAAAGGACAAAGGCCCCAACAACATCAGATGTTGGCTCTAAGAAACTGGTTACTGTTAATAGTACTGGGAGTGTTGATGAAGTCAGCAAGATTACAAGGAAGAATCCAAAACCCAAATTCCCTTGCAGCCTTTGTAAGGGTGACCACTTTTTGAGGGATTGCTCTGGTCTTACCCAGGTCTTAGAAATGTGGTCTTCCACGTCATTGGCCTCTATCAGTCATGTCGATGATACCCCGTCAACTAGTGATGTTCAGGTTGGTAAGAAGAAGAAAACTGTCAAGTTCCCTTGCATGTTATGTAAAGGTAATCATTACTCTCACCTTTGTCCTCGCATGGATGAGGCTTCTTCTCTTTTGGAAAAACTTCAACTTCCAAAAGGTTATCGTAAGCTTTCCCCCAACCTGTCATTATTTGATGGACTAGTCAATCTGGTTCCATCCTTGGTCAGTCCGATTGATCAGGTGGTCAATCTAGTTTCCTCCTCGATTGAACCATAAACACAAGTAGTTGATCCAGTTCCATCATTGATCAGCCCCGCTCTTCATCAAGAGAGTGACACAAAAGTGGTCGATTTGTTTCCACCCGTCAACCCCATTCTTCCCTTGGAGAATGAAACTCAAGTGGTCGATCCAGTTTTTCCATTGATCAATCCCATTCCTCCCTTGAGGAATGTTAAAGTGACTGATCTAGTCCCTTCCTCGGTCAGTCCCACTCTTCCTCTGAAGACTGCCAAAGTGGTTGATCCAGTTTCACCATCAGTCGATCCCATTCCTCCGTTGAGGAATGTCAAAGTGACTGATATAGTCCCTTCCTCGGTCAGTCCCACTCTTCCTTTGAAGAGTGCCAAAGTGGTCTATCCAAGTCCACCAGTGGTTGATCTGATCCAATCATCGGTCGATCCTACTCTCCTTCTAGAGAGTAAACCCAATAATTCCCATGTTTTTCTTGTTAATACAGACTCTACCGTACCAGGGGGATTTCCTCCTTCTCCTGTGAAACCCCCTCCAAGTACTGAAGCCATCCTTTTTGATTGGGGTGCGCTAACTAGACCTCATCTTCCCTCTCACATTCCTTTCTAGATTACAGTACAGGTTCGTGGTCAGGATGTTCCTCAAATGTTGATAGACGAAGGTGTGTTCATTAGTATTTTGTCTTCTGTTGCTTGGTACGCTTTTGGTTGTCCACAGCTCGCACTGGTTACACAAAATCTGTTAGCTTTTAACAGAAGAACTAGTCAACCTTTAGGGATCTTTCCTCAGTTTCCTGTAACTTTGGGAGGGAAAACTATCTTTATCGATGTCATGGTAGTCCGAGACCCCTTGGATTTTTCTTTACTCCTTGGGCGGGATTATGTCTATGCTATGAAAGCTCTTGTATCCACCCTTTTTCCGTGTGATATCTTTCCCTCACAATGGAAGAATTGTGACTATTGATCAACTTTCATTCATCGGCCCTGACTAGGTTACCTCCCTAAGTGGTACTTATATGCCGACAGTATCGCCCCCGCCGCATGTCAATTATGTGGCGTTGTCTCCCATGACCTCAACTTTCGATGATTTGGATCCGGTAGTTGACATGGTGATCTCTTCAGTAGGGTTATTGGAGCTTGATCTCCTTACTCCTATCACGACCCTGGACATGTGTTCCTTCTAGAGTGATTATCTTCCATTCGGGGAAGATCTCTTGGAATCCATGACCGAGTTTTGTCTCTTGACATGGTATCCTTCCAGAGAGTTATCCTCTTGGAAGCCATGATCAAGAAGTAACCACAATCATAGTTTCTTTTCCCTGTGGTAAGATCGTTAAAAAATGAAACAGAGGCCTTGAGCATAGTTTTCCTCTCTATAGCAAGCTCGTTAAAAAATGAAACAACAATCTAGAGATCGAACCTGGAACCTTGAGCATAGTTATTTTCCTATGTCAAGCTCGGTAAAAAATGAAACAATCACCTCTCCCTTCAGATTGAGTCTTTCACCAGATCTCATAGATGTCGAGTCAAGTCTTTCGTTAGGTCTCATTTTTTAACCTTCATTTCATCCACTTGTATCCTTTTTCTCCATCTAGCACATAAATTGGTGACAACCTCAAAGTCGGTGAATGAATTGAAGCTTGGGGGGGCATGTCTCCAGTCTTTGATGATCATTCTAGAGCTAAGCCACCAAATTTCAATATGGGGGCATACCGATCTTAGTCTTTGTTCTTTATCATGCTCAAAAATACATGAGAATGCATCCGGGTAGACTTTTATCTCTTTTTCGGACCTGTATGGATACACGAAAAAGGAACCCCCTGGAGTCTTCTTTAAGCTCTTTTCAGAATCTCTAAACATGAAAATATTACCGAGTGATCTTGCTTCCTTTCCCACTTGTTAAATGGTTTGAAAGGGTGTCTTTCAAGTGATATTTTATCTCTTTTTTGGTCTCGTCAGACTACTTTACGAAAAAGGAACTGAGAAAGTTCTCTTTTAAGTGTTTTTCCAAACTCTATAATCCTAAAAAACCTTCGCGTTTTCTATCTTTGGACTCGCTAAAGAACACATCGACAAGCCCATATGGGATCGAACCCTTACTTCTTTCGATTCATTAAACAAAGGAAGAAGAACTTACCGAAGGTGAGTTATATCGAGCATGTGTTATCCTCCTCGAGCTCATTAAATAAAAAAGATTTACTCATCTATCTAGATGGGGGAAAAATTGAAAGAAGTAAGCCAAGAAGTCTCTTGAGAACATTATCAAGAAATTCTTAGAGTCACCCTTGAACATGACACTTTGTCTTTTACACACATTATAACTCGTTGAACCTCTGCACTGAGCCAATCCTTTGATTTTTTTTCACTCCTTTAGGTTACCCGACGCAAGTCACCACATCCACTGCAACATCAAGTTTTGGTCCATGTCATGTTCTATTGTTGTGCCTTAGTGTTCAAGGGAAGTATCCACCTTGAGAGTCAGCCATCCCAAATATCTTGCCTCAAGACCTGTGTCAGTCCATGTGCATTTGATCCACCAATTACATCTCTATGTCTGTTTCGTGTCATTGATGGGGGATACATCAAGGACCTCCTTTGACGAGCTTATTCCTGTCGACCTCAACACATTATTTGGGAATTAATCTTAGAAACCAGTTAGTAATTTGGGACCTGCATGCCTCAATGGCAGGCCTCCTCACATTCAACAGTAGGTTTACATCATTAACCTCTGATTGGATGATTCCACGGATGTTCGACTCTAGCTCATCTATTCACATTCGTTGGGATGTACTAGGGTACCTTGGGAATCATTGACATTAATGGTGATCTCCCTCGCACTTGTTAACGGTTCACACCATTGATCGATAATCAAGTGGCTTCTGCCATGTTCGACAGCAGGACATCTATTCACATGGTTAGAATCGTACCACATTGGGATCGGTAAGAAGACCCTGGGTTGAGTAATCACTTTGATATATACTTTGCCAAGGTTGCGAAGGAGTTTCTCTTGGACAAATGATGCATACACTGTTACATAGATCCACTTTGTATTGGTCGTGGCTATGTCTTGTCACCTCATAGATCCACTGTGTATTCTTCGTGGCTACGATCAGTCTAGCTCATCAGAGAATAGATCTACATTGTATTCCCGGTGGCTATACCTTTTCATCAATACAATTATGGATCCGCAGTGTATTTTATGGCGGCCATATCTCGCAAGTCTTGATCACCCAAGCATAGGTATGCCTGCCTTGGGTTTTGAAATATGCCATGATATTTGTTGGATGTTTTGTGTGTAGCTTCCGTCAAGTTCTCCGAGTCTATACCCTTTCTTGAAAGTATACAAAGCATTTCAGTTATCAGTTCACATATTCTAACTTCACACTTTGTGGGGAAATTTGTTACACCTCAATATTGCTCACTTTGATAAGTGTCGTAAGTGTCGCATGATCCTCTCAACTGTCGCAAATGTTGCATGTCATTTGCAAGTGTCACAAACATCAAATAAAGTATACTGCTGTTAGGACCATACAATGTACCTTTTTGCCCACACTTTTTTCTACCTTTACACCCTTGTTTCACTCACATTTAAACTCACACTATCACCTTACCCTATCTTTTCAAAGGTATATAACTCTCTTCTCTTTACTATATGTTTAATCTATTTTGCATATAATTTTACATTACTCTCGTACTTAACCATTGATCAGAAATGTATAAGTGTTGAAACAATTCGAACTGTAGATTAGCATTGAGGCATGTTGCTGAAACAGTCAAAGCACGCAAACCCTGTGGTTGAAACAGTCTGTGGTATATGATGCTGAAACAACAACTCACAGAAGCAGTTACACTCTCCATTGGCTACGATGCTGAAACAACAACTCACACAAGAGAAGTTGCTACACTACCCATGGTCTACGATGTTGAAACAACGACTCACACAGAAGCTGCTACACTCTTCGTGGACTACGATGCTGAAACAACAGCTTACACAAAATCCGTTACATTCTCCGTGGTATACGATGTTGAAACGGAAATGAAGTTGTTACATTGACCACAACAACCGCACCTCGAGCTAGCATTAACCATCATTGCTGCCTAAGACCAAGTTGCTGAAATAGTCAGAACGTAAATCCCGTGGCTGAAACAACCCGCGACTTGCGATGCTGAAACAACATACAACAACATTAACAAGAAGACAAATAAAGAAGTTGTTACTCCAGCTGCAACAACAACACCTCACTCAGCACTTGTAATAGCATTCTATTGCGGGAGACTAGGATATCCTATTCCAGTTTAGAAAGTTGATCTGACTAAGAATAGGACTCAGATGTACACCTGTAATTTGTTGATCAAATTGTATCGAAGGGATTCTCCTCTTTAAATAAGAGGAAATAATCATTAGAGGGGATCATCTTCTTTTTAGATAAGAAAGGATTTTATAGAGAAGGACGTTTTTTACTTCAGATTGTAATATGATACAGTTGACAGATGAATAAAAGACTATTCTGAGCATTTCTCTCTAGTTCCTTTCGTTTCAGGGGAATTTTGTGAGAAGGGAGGGCCCACCTTCTTCACAAGATTCACCTGTTAGCTTTGTAGTGTGTTAGTGTTTATTTTTGTTCATGCCTTGATTAAATTTTGTTTTGCTGAAACAATACTTTACTGAACTCTGCTTTGTTGAAACACTACTTTACTGAACTCTGTTTTACTGATTGTTACATTATTTTCATGTGATTCATGCTTGGGTAATTGTTAATCATTCTAGTTAGCAATCTTGTTTGGTGAATTTATGAAGGAGTGATAATCAGGGATAGGTGCTGAAGATTCCTACTTGGGGAATAGGGTCATGTTCCCTGTTAAGAGATAGTTAGCCTCCAGTGTGTGTCAATTATTTCAATTAGTAATGAGTTCATGAAATTGTGCTAGTCGGAAACAGGTGTTGAAGATTCTTGCTTGGGGAATAGGGTCTTGTTCTCTTTTAAGAGTTAGTTAGCCTTCAATGTGTGTCAAACATTTCGATTAGTAATGAGTTCATGAAAGTGTGATGATCAGAAACAGGTGTTGAAGATTCCTGCTTTGGGAATAGGGTCATTTTCTCTGATTACAGAATAGTTGGTCTTTCCTTTTGCAGTGTCTTGAAAGATTTATTTTCCAGGTTGTTATTTTCTTAATGTAATCCAGGATTCTTCAAACAATTATTTATTTAAACATTGAACTCTGCAATAGGTAGATTTCTTTCCTAAAATTCAAGTTAGAACTTCAGTTTGTTCAAGGCAAAGTGTGATTAATAGGTTTTCACTACAACTCTATGTTGCTTTTGAGATTGAGCATATATAGTGCGTGATTACCTTTGAAATAACAAACTTCTTTGGGTTGACAATTTATGTAGCACTTGATTGTTTAGTTAAATAAGAAATTATAGTGACCAACAACTACCATGATGACGACACCAAGGAGACATCTAGAATAACTCAGACACTTGATTTGGAGGAAGGAGAATGATTAATTGAAGTCAAGGAACCCTTATCACCTGAAAGGAGCCCTTAAACAAAGGTTTTGAAGGTGAGTGCTCCCCTACATCAGCCTTAGGAGCATTGTCGCTCCCCTATAAGGTCTCAATGAGTGTTATAACGATTACCTGCACCTCTGAAGGAGCGTTATCCATCCTTGGAGTGCTGGCACTTCCCTCAAGATTCCTAGGGATCACTATAGCGCCCTGATGCCCCTTTTGAGGGAGGCAGTAGTTGGCCCGTTGAGGAGAATAAGGGGAGGATCTTTCAAGTTTAGAAGGCAATTGCATTCGAATTCTTGGTTCCATCAGGAGATCCCTGATCCAAGGAAGGGATTCCTCAACTTGTTCTAAAGATAACTCAAGAGGTTAAGCCTCTCTTAACCTATATAAGCAGGCTCCATGATGGTGAGAGGGGGAAGAATTGCTAGCATGAAACCTATGATCTCATAGGAAACACACAGTCAGCCAAAGGAGAGTGAATAGTGAAGCTGCTACCATCCAGGTCGTGGATCTTTCAAGCAAGGGTTAGATGAAGGGGACTTGACGAAGCTGTCACATTTGCATCTACGATTGTAAGTACTGTTGTCGTTATTCTCATTAATATGACACACTTGGCCTATTTCTTTCTAGTTTGTTTCTGATCTCACATGAACTTATCATTAGTAGATAGATATATTTCAGACTAATATTTATAGAGTAGGAAGTAGTCGTACTTTGTTTGTCTACAAGGCTCATCAAGGAGAAAAAGATTGGAGCTCAATTCGGAGCGTGCAGGGACAAACATCGATAAATAGGTACTTTTGTTCTCCTTCCTCCTCATGCATTAGTTTGTATAGATCTGAAAGGAAGTCAGTGTCCACATTAAGCACTTTCTGTATTAGAGTTTAGGGTCTAGCTCTTTGAGGTAATCTACCTATCCGCAGGAAGATTTTCCTACAACGCCATCAATTTCTACAAGTCATCAACACTTCTTACCATCGTCCAATAATCGATTCAGAGCCAATTCACCATTTTAGAACTGTCATCTATCATTACCAACCGCCACCGAGGGCACTGCAGCTATCTACATCATCATACACCTTCAGTTACAGTCCCACATTTTGGTTTCATGACATGAGCATGGGGCATGCCTACCTCATTTATATACATATTTTATTTTTTCTTCCTCGAGAAAGGTTTCATTCCAACAGTTTTCCCTCTCCCTCGGATGGATCACTCTCATAGTTCCTCTCTTCACTCTTCCACACAATGACACCATCAACAAAAGAAACATTGATGTATTTCAATTATATGTATGCTCCTAACCTTACACATCATGGGGCATTTGTTATCACCGAAAAATCGTCTGCAACATTAAAAACAACGATTGAAGAAAGACATCAATTCCAGCAGCAATTAGTACACCTACAACATCAAAATCCATCAAAAAGGAATAAAACTATATACTTTGTTCATAAATCAAAGTGTTCAAATTTACCAAAGGAAGTGTGCGCACTATGCACAGAATGCGTAGGCCAACACAACCCTAATTGTGCACTATGCACAGAATGTGTAGGATGCGCAATTGTCTATGAGAAAACCCGCGTAATTGTCTATGAGCAAACCCGCACACTTCTAATGAACAAAGAATTTATGAATCTTTTCAGCCTCTCAACCAATTCTAGTCCGACCCCCAACACAATTTTACACTCAAATCTGAATGAAATCTAGCTTGGAGGTTGGTCAAGGGCTAGGAAGTGCCCTAAAAGACCCCTTGTTCACACTATGAACCAATTACATCTTGCCATGAATAGACACTATAAATATGTGCCATGGGTGTGCTAGAAAAATAATAACTTCAAGGTATTGTTATGCTGCAAGAATTCTTCTTGGAGAATCCTCTTTTCTCTTTGAATAATTCAAGCATTATAGCAAGGGCCATTCCACTCACCTCTTGAGAGGATTGGCATTGTATTTCTTCACCATTGTTACTTTTCATTGTATGAAGAGAATAGCTCTATATTAGGGAACTCAAGAACCCTCCCAAGGATGAAGAGGGGATTCATAAGTCCCTTCCTTTCTCTACGATGCTATCCTATCAATATATTGATCCATTGGTAGATATATGATTGTCATTTTTATTTTCCATGGTTCTAGTTCTTGCAAGTTTTTTCTAACCTTTGTTTCCTTTTATTTTTATTTTTATTTCCTTGTTTCATGTGTATTTGATTATCTAATCAACTCACAATTATCTGTCTTGTTTAGCTGACTTAACTATGCAAGTAAGTGTTGTGTTTTTTCTCACCCATGTGACAAAACCAACACAACAAGGATGACTACCGGAACAAATATCGATGAGAAGCTAGATGGAGATGATAAATTCAAGGCCTAGAAGTACAGAGAAACCCTCCTTCTTGAATAACCTGAACTGGATAAGTTCATTATAGAAGAGGTTCAAGAACCTCAAGGATATGAAGCTAAGGAAAAATATAAGAAGGACATGGTGAGAGAAAAAAGGATTATTGCATACTCCATTAAGAACCACCTTATCCATAATATATCATCATTATCTTCTACAAAGAAAATGATGGACACCTTAACTTGTCTATTTGAGGGAAGAAACATAAATCAAAGAATGACTCTGAGACCACAGTTGAAGAATGTGAAAATGAAAAACTGAGAAATCATTCACTCCTACTTCTCAAGAGTAAATCAAATCAAGGAGTAGATAGAAGTCATTGGTGACTCAGTAGAAGGAGAAGAGATGGTGATGACTACCTTGAATGGCCTCCCAAAATCATGGGATGCATTCATCAAAGGAATTTGTTCAAGAAAGAAGATTCCCAAGTTCAATAGGCTTTGGGAAGATTGTAACCAAGAAGAAGCTAGGACAGTTGCAAGAGAAGAAAAGATGGCAGATGAAGATCAAGCCCTAGCCACCCACACGAGGAAAGGAAAGAACAATAAAGAGCATTATTTACCTAAGAAGTTTAATATGGATCAAAGAGACAACTCAAAGATTAGATGTTATTGTTGTCGGGAATTGGGACACTTTGTTAGGGATTGCGCCCTCATTATGGAAATTAAGAATAAGAAAGGAAGTAAGAGGCATCAAGCTCACACAGCTGAAGATGATGAGCCTCCCAATAAGGTTACAAAGCAAGATGAATCAAGTGATGAGGATTATGTTCTTATCTCAACCCTCACATGTACTATTACTCATAGAAGTGATACTTGGTTGATAGACATTGGTGCTTCCAAGCACATGATAGGCTATGAAGACTCCTTATCTAAACTTATTCATAAAGATTCACCTCATAAGGTGAAATTGGGTGATGACTATCAGTATCCAATCAAAGGTGTTGGAGAAGATTACTACAAGTTAAACTCAGGAAAGCCAATGAATATGAAGGAATTTCTCTATGTTCCAGGTTTAAAGAAGAATCTTCTCTCAATTTCATCATTGGACAAGAAAGGATTTAGAGTAGAATTTATTGATAGTAAATTTCTTATGTGTCCTAGAGGGAAGACCCTTGATGATGAAGTAGTGATTGGATTTGAAGGAGGACTCTAAAAATTAAAAGGACATTCAGACTCTGCAATGGTTCATGATATTGTGAATCCCATTGAACTATGGCATAGAATATTTTCTCACCTACACTACAAATCTCTTCTGATTGTGAGAAAAATGGTGACATGTATTCCAAAACCAGATAGTGTGTGCAAAGGATGTGCACAAGGAAAGAACATGAAGCACTCCTTTCCCAATAGCAATATTAGAGCCAAAGGAGTTTTGGACATCATGCATTCAAACATATGTGGACAGATGTCGACAACTTCACTAAGTGGGTATGTATATTATGTATCTTTGATTGATGATTACTCACATAAAACTTGGATTTATTTGTTAAAAGAAAAGAATAAAGTTTTTGGCAAATTCAAAGAGTTCAAGGCTCTAGTAGAAACTTAACAGAGCATAATATAAAGACCTTGTGATCAGACAATGGAGGTGAATTCACCTCAGAAGAATTCAAGGAGTATTGCAAGGAAATTGGGATTAAGAGGGAGCTTTCTAATCCCTATAACCCTTAGTAGAATGGAATAGCTGAAAGAAAGAACTGGAAAATCATGGAAGCAGTAAAGGCCATGATCCATGATCAATATATTCCTATGCATGTGTGGGAAGAAGAAACAAAGATGACAGTCTACGTGCAGAATAAAAGTCCCCACAGGGTGCTTGAAAACAAGACACCTGAGGAAATGTTTTCAGGAGAGAAGCCAGAAGTCATCCATTTCAGAATATTTGGATGCCCTGTATTTGTTCACATCCCCAAGAAAAAGAGGAAAAAGTTGGACCCTTCCGGATAGAAAGGCATATTTGTTGGTTATGTTGACACATCAAAGGCTTACATGATATACATTCTCGGTCACTGGAAAGTGGAGATCAGTCAAGATGTAACCTTTGATGAGAATGAAACTTTCAGTAAATCCAAACAGATCCATGTAGAAGAGGCACATGAAGAAGAGAATGAAGTTCCTAAAGTTCCAGAGGTAGTTGAACCAGAGGAAGTCATTCCAGAGGATCATGACATGGTAGAACCTTAGAAACCATCTGATATACCTTCTCGCAAGAGAAGACTAGCTTGGGTACAAGAGATTATCAGAGATGAAAAAAGAATTGGTGCCCCAAAGAAATATTTCAGGGAAAGTAAGAAGTTGAAGCCATATTCCAGCTATGTGGCATGCTTGTGTGACCTAATGGATGAAGAACCTTCCAGTTATGAAGAGGCTACACAAAATCAAGTATGGAAATATGCCATGGCAGAGGAATATCAGTCCATTATGAAAAATGATGTCTGGGATGTGGTTCCTAGACCAAAGGAAAAATTTGTCGTGAGTTCAAAATGGATCTACAAGACAAAACACGTAGTTGATGGTAGTATTGAAAAATATAAGGCAATATTTTTGGCCCGAGGTTTCTCTTAGAAGGAAGGGATTGAGTATGAAGAAAATTTTGTTGCCATAAAAAGATATACCTTGATCGAGACTATACTTTCCTTGGTCTCTATGATGGAATGGAAGATGCACCAGATGGATGTAAAGGTAGTCTTCTTGAATGGTGAAATAAAAGAGGAAGTTTATGTGGAGCAACCACTTGGAATCAAGACACATGGCATGGAGACTCATGTGTGCAAATTAAAGAAGGATTTATATGGATTGAAGCAGGCACTAAGAGAATAGTATGGTAGGATTGACAATTTTCTAATGAGTTTGGGTTTTACCAAGAGAAGTGCATATCTTAACCTTTACTTTAAGGTTGAGGATGGTGAACCAGTGATTCTACTATTATATGTAGATGACTTGTTTCTAACAGGTGTGAAAAAACTCATCACTAAATGTAAGAGGAAATTGGCTACAAAATTCGAGATGAAATATTTAGGAATGATGCACTACTTCTTGGGACTAGAAGTTTGGTAGAGATAAGATGGGATTTTCCTAAATCAAGGAAAGTATGTTGTGTAAATCTTGAAGACGTTCAAGATGTTTCACTGTAAGGCCATGGTTACCTCAAGGGTATCAAATCTTAAGTTGTTGCACGATACAACTTCAGAGATTATGGATTCTACCTTATGCAGGAAGATAGTGGGTTGGTTGATGTAATTGACGAACACAAGACCATATATATGTTTGGTTGTGAACACCTTGAGTCAACATTTGGAGCAGCCCAGACAGGTTCATATGGTTGCAGAAAAACATGTGTTGAGGTACCTTAAGGGTACTCTAGATCATGGTTTCTGGTATATATCTGACCATGAGTTTGGATTGTATGGATACTCAGATTCAGATTGGTCCGACAGTATTCCTGATCGGAAGAGAACTTCCAGATATTATTTCAGTGTTTTCTCTAGTATGGTCTCGTGGAGTAGCATAAAGCAGTGACGTGTGGTGCTCAGTACGATTGAAGCTGAGTATTTGGCAGCATGTGCAGAGAGTAGACAAGCAATATGACTTTGGAAGTTGTTGTCTGGGTTATTTGGTCTCGGATTGGAGGCGACATGCATTTGGTGTGACAACCAGAGTTGCATGAAGTTGTGAGAGAACCCGATGTTCCATGACAGTTCAAATCATATCGAGATCAGATATTATTATATCAGGGATATAGGTAGAGGGGAGCAGTGAGGCTCTAATTCATGACTACCGAGGATCAGGTTGCGGATGTGTTCACCAAGCCGTTGTTGACGACAAAGTTAGAGTACTTTAGGGACAAGCTTGGTGTCATCCCTCTTCAGAGGGAGTGACAGGTGGAACTCATCCAGCGTGAAAAAGGGCTAGCATTGAGTATGGAAAAATATCATCCAGCATGAAAAAGGGTTGGCACTGAGTCTGGTGGGTCTCATCCAGCATGAAAAAGGGCTAGCACTAAGACATGAGTGCACATGAACAGGTATTGATGCATCGTAGGGAGTGGATGTCCTAGGGACATGTTATAGTTATTGAGAGCTACCCACAGACCTTGGTTGCATGGGGTGAAGTCATGTTGCACTATGGATATCCGAGGATGTATATATTCACATGTTCAATAGCCAATGGATGTGATCTTGTGTGGTATCAGACTTGGAGTCTATGTCTGGAAAGAAAACCTTCCTAGTTAAGAGGGAGTGTTAATACTTTTGGTGTAACTACGGAAGATATTCTTGTATATTGTTTTTAGTCAAACCTTTAAAAGGTTATTATAATTATATTGTAAAAGTCACTTAAGCATAAATTATTATATTATTGGTATTTTACTTATAATTGTAAAAATCCCCATTGTGGCTAGTCTACCTTGTTTTATGGGTTAGTTAGGTCAAGAGTCATGTCTCTTCAAGAGACACTGTTGTGTATAAATAGAGGATATGTTCCTCTCATTTGGACACACGTGTAGAAATTTTAATACAAATTATGTATTGCCTAGATTCTTCCGATCTAACAATTATATGCCACTGTTAAATATAGAATCACTTCTACTAATATTCTTTCGTAATTTAAAACATGATCGCCAATTGGAATATCAAGAAGAAATATCAATCACACATAACACAGGTGTTTTTACTGGGAAAGCATAAAGCTAAAAACCCCACTATCATATATTATGTATATATCATGGATCATGAGACAATATCATACAAAAATCTAATCCAAGAGATCGTAGTACAATATACAATCGTCTCACACTGTCATACAAAAATTGGCAAATTCATGTGCCAATTTACTGCTTCTAGACAGCCTGCCTCCTCTGCGCAATCCCTACTAATGGAAATCCATACAATGAATGGATTCCTCTTGCCTAGGTTGCACATTCCTCATTGGCACATCCAATGTGTGTGTGGTTGCATGAGTGCACCCACTAAAGTCACAAGTGATAGTCAAACTGTCCCTTTCACCTGTTATCTCAACTGGGTCTCCACTAGATCTGACATGCATGTAGTTAACAGTGGTAAATCTTTAGTTGCATGTGAAACCACTGATTGTGAATTAATTAATAATAAATTGATTGATCTATCACTAGTGTAAGTTTAGTTACAACTACTACAACTGAGCTTAACTCACTAAACTGAGTTAAACTACTTTACAACTCACATAACTACACATCCAACTCTGTTACAACTTCAAGTCATTCAGTTACAACTAATTCGACTTGCATGTCCCACCAATCAACCTTTGAACTTGAATTTCTTATATCTAACTAATTTTCCACTACAATTGACTATTTCCAAGTGCTCATTGAGAATAGATTAATATTTTTTGTCCAACTATTATTAAGTGATAATAATAGTCGTCATACATCTATAAATAGAATTTGTTCACCATCTATAAATAGACATCATCTATAAATAGAATTTGCTCATCATCTAAAAATAGACTTCCACCTAAAAATAGATTGAGGCTCCATCCTAGTGTAGGTGCATAATTTTAACTAGGATCTTCTTGTTGAATCTCAACACTCCCTCTCAAGAAGAAAGGGATTATTCTTCATCCCGATCATGTCTCTGTGGTATTCAAAGTTTCTCTTGGTGAGCACCTTTGTCAGAATGTCTGCATCCTGATCTTCCATAGGAATGTACTGAAGAAACATGATCTTCCGCTGCACACAATCTCTGATATGATGATACCGGATATCTATATGCTTAGATCTATCATGAAACAAATGATTAATCAAGAGTTTAATGCAACTTTGATTATCACAAAGAATCACTGTCGGATCTAAATGAGAACCAAACAAACCAACCAAGATCTTTCTCATCCAGATAGCCTCACATGCAGCTTAACTCGCTTCCATGTATTCCGCTTATGTTGAACTAAGTGCCACGGATCTTTGTTTCCTGCTTTACCAAGAAACAGTTGTAGATCCGATACTAAAGATCCCCCCTGATGTGCTCTTTCTGTCCGTTGGGCTGCCTGCCCAATCCGCATTTGTGAAGTCATGCAAATTCACCTCATTCGTCTGTCTATACCATAAGCCATACTCAGATATTCCCCTCAGGTATCTTAGGACATGCTTTCCCACCTTCCAAAAGAGCTTGGTAGACTTAACCATTGCTTGACTCAGCTAGTTAACCGCATAGAAAATTTTCGGTCTCATGTTCACTAGATATATTAGAGAACCCAATAATTGTCAATAGACAGTAGAATCCACTACCTCTCTAGAAGTAGCATCCTCTTTCATCTAGTTTCCTAGAAGAGGAGTATCCATGGGTTTGCATCCCTCCATGTGAAACTTACCCAGTATCTCCCTTGCATACATGCCTTGAGACACAAAAAGTTCACCATCTCACTGCCATATTTCCAATCCAAGGAAATAATGAAGGAGGCCCATATCCTTCATCTCGAACTCCTTTAAAAGGTCCTCCTTGCATGAGTGTATCAACTCCTCATCACCAGTCAATATTAAATCATCAACATAAAGAACAATGATTAAAATCTTACCCTCCACCACTGATTTGTCGATCGGTCTTAGGACAATTTCCCATGCACTGTTTTCGACAATGGAGTCATACTCCTCCACCATTGCATCAACCCATGTGGGCTCCTGCACTGCTTCCTGAAAGGAATATGGCTTAGTCACAATACATTTACTCATAGATCCATGTATCCAGTAAATCGGTTAGGAGACTATCTTTGTCTGTGCTGTGAAGTATGGGCTCCTACATTCTGCTCAACATCAATTCTCAGTCTATCAGCTTCCGTGGTGCACTTTCTGCCATTTCTCATGGATGGCTCTACATGAGTGGCTTCCTCCACTCCATGAACCTTCTCATGTGTTTGATCCACATATTGAGACTCATTTTTGGGAACCAACAGTTCCTCCTCAGCATGCAAGTCTATCTCCCTCTCAAGTGACAACCGCATGGCTTTCCCCTCATTGAATTTTATATCCCATCGCATAACAGTCATCTTACTGTTAGACAAATACACACGATAATTATGGGGTGTTTCTATGTACCCCACAAATATCCCAACTTCAATAGTTGGCTCCAGCTTCTTCTTGGCGTTCTTGGTCACATGCACATAAACAGATGAGCCAAAAATATTAAAGTGAGAAACATTTGGATTCTTACCAGTGAAATATTCTTTAGGTGTACTCATTCCAAGTACTCTATGAGGACAATGGTTTTGCACATAAACCACAATGTTGCATGCTTCCATCCGCAAATGAATTGGTAGGCCCTGACCATGCAACATCACTCATGTTGCACCCACGATCGTTATGTTCTTCCTCTCTGCGACCCCATTTTGTTATGGGTTATGAGGCACTATGAGTTCTCTTCAAATTCCTTCTTTGTTGTAGAAGTCTTTGAATTAATTAGAGATGTATTATCCACCATTATCACTCCTCAGAGCCTTCACGTGCTTGCCCGACTCTTTCTCCACCAATGCTTTAAACTCACAAAAATTTGAGAATGTTTGATCCTTCTTTTGCATGAAGAAGATCCATCATTTACGAGAAAATTCATCAACAAAAATAACATAATACTTATGTTTTGTTGTTGAAGCAACCGAGAATGGTCCACACATGTCTATGTGAATTCTCTCTAGGATCACTGAAGCACGGTTCTCCTTTTCATGAAAGGTGGACTTTACATACTTCCCCATGGTGCAACCCTTGCACTAATCTAACTGAGCAATTGTTCCCATTGGAAGTCTAGTAGATATTTGTTGCATGATTTTCAAGGCTCCATGATGAAGATGGCCCAATCGCCTATGCCATAATTCACCCTCATCCCAGCTCACCACTTTTTCTGCCTTGCCCATCATGGCAGCGCAACCATCTACCTCCATCTTGTAGAGATTCTTAACTCGAATCCCTATCTTCTTGACTTGACCCATTGTTTTGTTTCGCAAAAAATCTTTTCCATATAAGTATATAGGGGCTTCTGCAGTGCAAGATATTAGATATTATTTTTGGGATTAACTGAAAACAACGTCATAGCCTCTGTCCTCCAACATTGCAACTGAGACCAAGTTTTTCTTTAGACCTGGAACATGCATAACATCTTTCAATTGAAATGGTTTACTTGACTCCCTCTGAAAGGTAATGGTACCAATGCTAGTCATATTGTATCGTACATCATCACTCATATCTATATGCATTTGCAGATCTTTCTCCTCCAAGTCACTAAAAATCTCCTTATCTCCCATCATGTGGAAGGAAGTGCCACTATCCAAATACCACATCGATCCCAATGCACTTGATGCCATGCATGTGATCAAGGATAAGTCAAGTTCAAATTTCGAGGCAAGGGCCTCACCACTTGCATCTCCAACAACCTTCTTGTTCTTCTTCTTCTCCTGACAGTTAGTAGCAAGATGCCCATGTTCGTGACAATGAAAACACTTCACTGTGGAAAAATCCAGCTTCTTGCCTTCAGATTTTGAATGGAATTTCTTCCCCTTCCCTTTCCTTGCCTTGGTAGCCAAAGCACAATCCTCTTCATCATCATAATTTGATGAAGATCCATCTCTAGTGTTCTTCTTGAACTCCTCCTGCACCAAATCCGACCATGGTCGTTCCCAATCTGACAATTTTTCCCTTCCATTGACAGAGTCTTGATAACTATGCCAACTCTTGGGAAGTCCTAGGAGAGCCAAACTCACCAAATCATCCTCAGAGACTATTATTCCCACACTTCCTAGCTCATCCAGACATTGGACAAACTTCATGAGATATTTTGGAATGGATTCTCCCTTCTCCATCTTTATCTTCCTAAGTTTATCTTTGAGCACCAATTACCTATGGTCGCTATTGTTTTGGAATAGATCTGTCAAAGTCTTCCACATTGCATATGGTGTGACTTTCCCATGGAGGCTTGAGACAATGTGGTCTCGTACTCCCTCCAACAGGATCCTCCTCACCTTTCCCACTTTCTTTTTCCATGCATCAATATTTGCAGTGTCCGTAGCATCTGGCTTAGGAACATCTTTGTCAATGAATTCCTTCAAGCCATCATCTTCTTGTACTGCCTCCATCCTTTCCTTCCAAGAAATGTATTTCGAGTTTCTCTCGAGTGCATACTCTAACCTCAATCCATTGAAAACCATTCTGATCTTGAATCAACTATAGCACCAAGAAAGTCTTTCTGCAAATTCAAATTCTATCCAATCACAAACTCATCTTCTGCAATCTTCTGCGCTCTGATACCATGTAGAAATTTTAATAAAAATTATGTATTGCCTGAATTCTCCTGATCTAAAAATTATATTCCATTGTTAAATACATAATCACTTCTACTAATATTCTTGTGGAATTTAAAACACGATCGCCAATTTCAATATCAAGAAGAAAGATCAATCACACATAACACATGTGTTTTTACCAGGAAAGCATAAAGCTAAAAACCCCACTATCATATATTATGTATATGTCATGGATCATGAGACAAAATCATACAAAACTCTAATCCAAGAGATCTTAGTACAATATACAAATGTCTCACACTGCCATACAAAAATTGGCAAATTCATATGCCAATTTACTACTTCCAGATAGCCTGCCTCCTCTGCGCAATCCCTGTGAATGGAAATCCCTACAATGAATGAATTCCTCTTGCCTAGGCTGCGTATTCTTCATTGGAACATCCAATGTGTGTGTGGTTGCACATTGGTAGGCCCTAATCATGCAACATCGCTCATGCTGCACCCACGATCATTCTGTTCTTTTTCTCTGTGACCCCATTTTTTTGTGGGTTATGAGGCACTATGAGTTCTCTTTGAATTCATTCTTTGCTACAGAAGTCTTTGAATTAATTAGAGATGTATTTTCCACCATTATCACTCCTCAGAGCCTTCAATTTATTCCCCGACTCTTTCTCCACCAATGCTTTAAACTCACAGAACTTTGACAATGTTTGATCCTTCTTCTGCATGAAGAAGATCCAGCATTTACAAGAAAATTCATCAACAAAAATAACATAATACTTATGTTTTGTTGTTGAAGAAACCGAAAATGGTCCACACACATCTGTGTGAATTCTCTCTAGGATCATCGAAGCATGGTTCTCCTTTTCATGAAAGGTGGACTTTACATACTTCCCCATGGTGCAACCCTTGCACTGATCTAACTAAGCAAGTGTTCCCATTGGAAGTCTAGTAGATATTTGTTGCATGATTTTCAAGGCTCCATGATGAATGTGGCTCAATCGTATGTGCCATAATTCACCCTCATCTTGGCTCACCACTTTTTATTCCTTTCCCATCATGGCAGCGCAACCATCTACCTCCATATTGTAAGTTTTAAACCTGCGAAGTAAAGCAATGCATATAGATTCTTAAGCAATACATAAATTAATCAATGGCTCATACACAGAGTACACAAAGATTTTTACCGGAAACCCTCAACCGGGAAAACCTTTCTTATTTTTCATTATATCGAATTTCACCATTCTCCATACAATATATACAATGTTTTTAGGTATTCCGTAGATACCAAAACCCTAATCCCTTAATCCGGGATTAATTTACAAATCAGCTAAAAATAGCAAAATCCGCTAAAAATAGAAAAAACTGCCCCCAAAAAAAGATTCGAGGCGTTGCCCCGAACGCTGTGCGTAACCAAGGGGGGGCATACCTTCCCCCCCTGGGACCCACCCACATACACACACATGCAAATAATATAACACACACCCAACATTCTCCCACTTGTTGTTTTCTTTGCATCCAGGGGTCCAGGGGATTATATAGTCAACAATCCAGGGCAGCAATGCCCATTGTTACTCTACACCAAGAGAACTTTTCTG
>ML789398.1:1680216-1698004 GCA_009831015.1 Picea engelmannii
GATGGAACAGGAACAGGTCCAAACACATCACTGTGTATCAACTCTAATATCCCCTTTGCTCTTGTAGCACCAGATGGGAATCTTACTCGATTCTGTTTACCATATATGCAATTTTCACAGAAATCAAAATCCAGAGTGCAATTCGACATACCTTCAATCATACCTTTATCGTGTAATGTTCGAAGGCCCTTTTCTCCAATATGCCCCAGTCTTTGATGCCACAACATGGTCTTCTTTTCTAGGACAGTATTGGTCTTGTCTCCTTCATTTTTCTGCTCAAGGACAAAAGAACTGTTACACCCATTAGTATAAGTTCTTCCCAACAACTTGTACAGAGTTCCACAACGAACTCCCCTCATCAATACCATTGCTCCTTGTACCATCTTGCAAGTGTCCTTTTCAAATATAGTTTTCACTCCTGCATCACTCAACTTGCTTACAAATATTAGGCTCCTGGATAGTTTTGGAATGTGTAGAACCCTAGGAAGAGTTCTAATCCTTCCATCGTTTAGCAGCAACTTAACCCTTCCACGTCCCAAGATTTTTTCCATCGATTCATCTCCTAGGAATACATCACCACCATCATATTTTTCATATTCAGAGAACCACTCTCTGTGAGGAGTCATATGGTATGATGCACCTGAGTTGATCAACCATACACCATGGTCTGCATGTGTACTTGTAGATGCTAGGTAAACATCACCTGCTTCTTCAGTGGAGGTTTTCACCTCCGTGGAAGAGGTACTATCAGATCCCTTTGGTTTTTCAACCTTCTTAGACTTGCAATCTTTCTTATAATGCCCTATTTTACCACACTTCCATCATTTCCTCAAAGATTTTATTGGGGACTTAGATCTACCCGTAGATTTAGATATCCATCCCGAAGGCTTACCAAGGTTCCTGTCTTAGGTACGCCCTCTTACAAATAAAGCATCTGTGCTGTGACCATCCATGCTTTTTCGCCTCATCTCTTCAGATAACAAGGATGCAACTACATCCTCATACTTCAATGTAGATTGAGTGGTACTACCTATTGCTACAACCAGATTATCCCAAGAGTCTGGCAAAGAACATAACAAAGTAATACACGTATCTTCTTCTACAATTGTAATATTAACAGATCCAAGTTGACTTACCAGAGTATTAAAGGAATTTAGATGTTCTGTCATAGAATCTCCATCTTCCATCCTAAGATGATATAGCTTCTTTCGAAGAAACAACTTGTTTACCAGGGACTTTGATTGATACAAATTCCCTAACTTATCCCATAGTTCCTTGGCTGTATATTCTCCCAAGACATTCAACAACACCAAATCTGCCAGGAAGAGTCAAATGGTACTCCTTGCTCTTCTGTCCAACTTGTCCCAATCTTCCTTCGACATACCAGTAACTAGTGTACTAGTAGTTTGTGTACTGGTAGGTTCTGTACCAGTAGCCTGTGTGATTGTAGATGGTGTACCAGTAGGTTGTGTACTAGGATCCACAGCGATCCATTGTTCTTTGTCTACAAGAAGGTCCTCCATCTTGAGCTTCCATAGCTCAAAGTTTTTACCATTGAACTTCTTTATCTCGATTCTAGATGAGCTCGCCATTCCTCTTACTTTACTCGAATCTCCACTGCAAAAGCTCCCACTGAACCCAGGTTTATCACAGACCCAAGATAAACTTGATCTATCAAGACCGAGCCAAACCCTCAGCAACAAAGGCATCCCTCTGAAGCCAAAAACGTGCTCTGATATGACATGTAAGTTTTAAACCTGCGAAGTAAAGCAATGCATATAGATTCTTAAGCAATATAGAAATTAATCAATGGCTCATACACAGAGTACACAGATATTTTTACCGAAAACCCTCAACTGGGAAAACCTTTCTTATTTTTCATTATATCAAATTTCACCATTCACCATACAATATATACAATGTTTTTAGGTATTTCGTACATACCAAAACCCTAATCCCTTAATCCAGGATTAATTTACAAATCAGCTAAAAATAGCAAAATCCGCAGTTGTCGTATCTGACGCACCCACACACACACACATGCAAAGAATATAACACACACCCAACACATATTGTAGAGATTCTTAACTCGAATCCCTATCTTCTTGACTTTACCCATTGTTTTATGTCACAAAAAATATTTTCCATCGCTGAAAACAACGTCATAGCCTCTGTCCTCCAACATTGTGACTGAGACCAAGTTTTTCTTTAGACCTGGAACATGCATAAAATATTTCAATTGAAATGGTTTCCCTGACTCCCTCTAAAAGGTAATGGTACTAATGCCAGTTACACTGTATCATCCATCATCGCCCATCTCTATATGCATTTCAAGATCTTTCTCCTCCAAGTCACTGAAAATGTACTTATCTCCCATTATGTGGAAGGAAGAACCACTATACAAATACCACATTGATCCCAATGCACTTGACACCATGCATGCGATCAAGGAGAAGTCAAGTTCAAATTGTGAGGCAAGGGCCTCACCAGTTGCATCTCCAACAACCTTCTTGTTCTTCTTCTTTTGTCGACAGTTAGTAGCGAGATGCCCATGTTCATGACAATGAAAACACTTCACTGTGGAAAAATCCATCTTCTTGCCTTTAGACTTAGATTTTGAATGGAATTTCTTCCCCTTCCCTTTTCTTGCCTTGGAAGCCAAAGAAAAATCCTCTCCATCATCATACTTTGATGAAGATCCATCTCTGGTGTTCCACCTGAACTCCTCCTGCACCAAATCCGACCATGGTCATTCCCAATATGGCAATTTTTCCCTTCCATTGACAGAGTCTTGATAACTGTACCAACTCTTGGGAATTCCTAGGAGAGACAAAATCACCAAATCATCATTAGTGACTATTATTCCCACACTCCCTAGCTC
Source organism: Picea engelmannii (assembly GCA_009831015.1). Lineage (NCBI taxonomy): Eukaryota > Viridiplantae > Streptophyta > Pinopsida > Pinales > Pinaceae > Picea > Picea engelmannii. The sequence goes on from ML789398.1 coordinate 1,683,098, forward strand.
ATCCTGACATTGGACAAACTTTGTGAGATATTTTGGAATGGAGTTGCCCTTCTCCATCTTGATCTTCCTAAGTTTATCTTTGAGCGCCAATTTCCTATGGTCACTGCTATTTTGGAATAGATCCATCAAAATCTTCTACATTGCATATGGTGTGACTTTCCCATGGAGGCTTGAGACAACGTGGTCTCATACTCCCTCCAACAGGATCCTCCTTGCCTTTTCCACTTTCTTTTGCCATGCATCAAGATTTGCAGTGCCTGCAACATCTGGCTTAGGAACATCTTTGTCAATGAATTCCTTCAAGCCATTGTCTTCAAGTACTACCTCCATCCTTTCCTTCCAAGCAATGTAGTTCGAGCTGCCCTCGAGTGCATACTCTAACCTCAAGCCATTGAAAACCATTTCGATCTTGAATCAGCTGTAGCACCAAGAAAGTATTTTTGCAAATTCGAATTCTATCCAATCACAAACTCATTTTGTAACACACCCACTATGGGAACTAAGATTTTTCATCTTTTTCTTTCTTCTTCATCATCAAGGGACAGAGTTTTTGAATTCCTACGAGGTTCTAACGTAAGCTAGGTCCTCCAATCAGGACCTTCACCAAACCAAATCATTAGTTCTTTCGTCGAAAATCCGTCATGTACAATTCACACACCAAGTGTAGGATTCACTTCCATGTGTCCTTTGGTTGTGACCCCAGGCTAAGCCAAGAGGTTCCTTTCGCATTTCGGGACTTCGGAAACTAGGAATTTGAGATGCAAGGGAGTTGAATTCTTCGACTCTTCAAACCCCGAAACCCAAAATCCTATTCACACCAAGCCGCTTCAGGATTTCACTCACTGGAACTTCGCGTACCGAGATTTCGCGATGTATGAAGATGGGGGTTCATACCCTTTGGATTTTCAGGTGCCACAACACAGAAACCCATATATCTACTAATTTCCTTTCGAGGTTTCATAATTCAGGATTTCACGATATGCGAGGATGAGGGGCCTCGTATCTAGGATACCCAGGAGCCGAATCTCTGAACCATATATCCACTAATCACTAAACTCATTCTGGGGTTTTGAAGGTCGGGATTTCATGATGTGCGAAGACAAGAGATCTCACACCTAGGATATCTGGAAGCCAAAACTCTGAAGCTCATATATCCTCTAAGCTCACTTCAGGGTTTCTCAAGTTGGGATTTTGCGATGTGTGATGACAAGAGGTCTCGCATCTGGGTTTCCCGGGAGCCGAAACTCTGAAGTTCATATATATAGGCTAAGCTCATTTTGGGGTTTCGTAATTTGGGATTTTGCGATGTGTGATGACAAGAGGTCTCGCATCTGGGTTTCCCAGGAGTCGAAACTCCGAAGTTCATATATATACGCTAAGCTTGTTTTAGGTTTTCGCAAGTCAGGATTTCACGACATGCGAATACAAGGAAACTTTCCCTTGGGTATCCCAGGTGCCGAAACACTGAAACACCAAACTCTAACCACGCTATACCATTTCGGGGTTTCACAAGTCGGGATATTGTGACATGATAAGAAAATGAAACTTTCCCTTGGTTATCCCGGGTGCCGAAATGTCGAAACACCAAACTCTAACCACACTATAACATTTCGAGGTTTCGCAAGTCGGGATTTCGCGACATGCAAAGACAAGGAATCTTGCCTCTTTCCATCATTTCTTTCAGTTGTAATTTAAGTTCAACTAGCTCAGGTGTGCTCATCCTATAGGGTGTCCTACACACTGACACCACTCCTGGTGCAAGTTCTATTGAGAAGTTGATGTCCCTTCTCGGAGGTAAACTCGGTACCTCTTGCAGAAATACATCTCTGTATTCTCTTAGTGTGGGGTGGTATTTGAGGCTTGGTTTGTCACCTTCAATTGTTTTCAACAACTGTATTGCATATAGTGGACATCCTTTTCTGCAATACTTTCTCATTTGAAGAGTTGATATTTGTCTCACCGAGAAAAGTTTTTGGATCCCTTGAAGGGTTATTTTTCTTCCTTCTTCACTTACACATTCCAAGGTTTTATGGTAACAGTCCAGTTTGGCTTTATGGGTGGCTAGCTAGTCCATACCAATCAACAGATCATACAATCCCAGGGGTAATATGTTAAGGGTTTCTTGTGTGGGGAATTCACCCATAATGAATTAGCAGGCTGGTATGACCTTCGCTACCCTCCATTTGGTGCCAGTGGCTAACTGTACCAACCATGGCTTGGCATTTTTATGTGGTTGTAGTTCACATTTATCCATAGCCTTAGGGGCTATATAACTCAAATTTGAACCAGGGCCAATCAGAATAGACACTAGATGGTTGGTGATCATACCTTCGATTTCCACCACTGAAGCTTGGTGGTCAGCTTGGTTATTATCCAAGGCTGCATAAATTTGTGGTACACTCTTGGCCACATTATTGATGGTGGTAGCTTCTTGAACATTGTAAATTCTTCAGCTATTCTATTGTCGGTACGGGCAGTCCCTCAGTAGATGTTCTTCTCCACAACCCCAACATTTCAAAGGTTCTCTCTTTGGGTTATCAGTCTTTACTAGGGCAAATCCAGAAAGTTTATTTCCGCTCAAGGAGGGAAAGTTTTTTTGGTGTACACTTCAGGCTGGGAAGCTCATCCTTGAGTTCTTTTTATAGTCCTTAAATCTTGGGGATTTAAACCCTTTTTTCTGGAATCCCGAACTATTCTTCTTCTTCCAGCCTTCGCAAGGTCTTGTTCAATGCCCAAGCCGTTCATAACAATATCTTTCCTTTTGGATAGTATCTTCTAGGGTCTTTGGTTCGTCAAATTCAATCATGTTCTAAAATTCCTTAGGTAGTCCACTGATGAATCGTTGCACCTTTGCCTTTTCTTCTTTTATGTAGGGTACATACCTCAGCAACTTGAGGAATCTGCTGACATATTCCTCTATGGTGAGTTGCCCCAGCTTGAGTTTATAGAATTCTCTAGCCTTTTCGTCGAAGTATTTTTTCGATAGATATTTCTTCCTGAAGTATTTCTCAAACCGTTCCCAAGACAGGTCTTCTTTGTGAATCCCTTTTACATTCTTAAGGTCTTCCCACCAAATGGAATCCTTTCCATTAAAGATGAAGGTGGCTACTCAGGCCTTCAAGTTTTCTGAGAAGTCATGGACTCTGAAATACTTCTTTAGTCCAAGCAGCTAGGCTTCCACTTCCTCTCCTTTCTTTATTTCACCGTCGAAGGAGGGTGGTTTGGCCTTCTTGAACTCTTCGAGATTATGATTCTTGGAAATTTTTCACTTCCTTCGTTTTCTTCAGGAATGAGAGCTAGTTTTGCTGCTAGAAGATCCCTCCGAGTCGCTAGCTTCCTTTCCAGAGGAATCATCTGACGCTTGTCCCTTATCTCTGGGGTGGACCTTTCTTGAGGTTCTCCTCTTAGTGTGGCCACTGACAGGACCACGTTTTTGTATCTCAGGTTCATGTTGCAATTGTCTTTGTATGTCGGATAAGATCTGCAGTAAGACTGCATTAATTTCCATTTGCTTCTCTTTCTCTTTTATCATCCTCTCGTTGTTAGCCTTGCAACTCTACAATTTGACCATGAGGCTCCTCACAGTCTTAGCTATATCTAGAGGGGTCCCTACCGCTCTCCTTTCATCAGACTCTTTGTCTCTATTGTGGGAGCCCTCCCCCACTTCATGGTGAGTCACCATTCCATATGTCTGTAATTTCCCATGGTTGATATTCCACTTGTGTGCAAAAGAAAAATGTTGGTTGTTAGTCAATATTTGTATTCATTTATGACCAATATATAATTGATATTTTTCACATGCACAAACACAATAGGAGTTTTCATTCTTAACTTCGAATTTTAATTGAGGGGGTCAAGATAAAGAGTTACTCTTTTTAACAGTATTCTGAATGGAGTCTCTGCACAATCCGTTCATGAGCCCAAGCAGGCCAAGTGTTGTAACTATGCTCTGATATCAATTTGTAAAAATCTTAGTTCCCACTATGGGAACTAAGATTTTTCATCTTTTTATTTCTTCTTCATCATTGAGGGACAGAGTTTCCGAAATCCTACGAGGTTTTAGCATAGGCTAGGTCCTCCAATCGGGACCTTCACCAAACCAAATCACTGGGTCTTTCGTCAAAAATCCGTCGTGTACAATTCACGCACCAAGTGTAGGATTCACTTCCATGTGTCCTTCTGTTGTGACCCCAGGCTAATCCAAGAGGCACCTTTCGCATTTCGGGACTTCTGAAACTGGGAGTTTGAGATGCAAGGGAGTCAAATTCTTCGACTCTTCAAACCCCGAAACCAGAAATCCTATTCATACCAAGATGCTTCAGGATTTCACTCACTGGAACTTCGTGTACCAGGATTTCATGATGTATGAAGACGGGGTTTTATACCATTCGGATTTTTGGGTTCCACAACACTAAAACCCATATATCTACTAAGTTCCTTTCGGGGTTTCGTAAGTCAGGATTTCGCAATATGTGAGGACAAGGAGCCTCGTATCTAGGATACCCGGGAGCCGAAACTCCGAATAATATATCCAATAATCACTAAACTCATTCCGAGGTTTCGCAAGTCAGGATTTCACGATGTGCGACAACAAGAGATCTAGCACCTAGGATATATGGGAGCCGAAACTCCGAAGCTCATATATCCTCTAAACTCACTTTGGGGTTTCGCAAGTCAGGATTTCACGATGTGTGATGACAAGAGGTCTCTCATCTGGGTTTCCCAGGAGTCGAAACTCCAAAGTTCATATATATACACTAAGCTCATTTCAAGGTTTCGCAAGTCAGGATTTCGTGACATGTGAATACAAGGAAACTTGCCCTTGGGTATCTCGGGTGCCGAAACGTCGAAACACCAAACTCTAACCATGCTATACCATTTCAGGGTTTCGCAAGTTGGGATTTTGGGACATGAGAAGACAAGGAAACTTTCCCTTGGGTATCCCAGGTGCCAAAATGACGAAACACCAAACTATAACCATTGTATACCATTTCGGGGCTTCGCACATCACACATAACACAGGTGTTTTTACAGGGAAAGAATAAAGATAAAAACCCCATTATCATATATTATGTATATATCATGGATCATGAGACAATATCATACAAAAATCTAATCCAAGAGCTCTCAGTACAATATACAAATGTCTCACATTGTCATACAAAAATTGGCAAATTCATGTGCCAATTTACTACTTCCAGACAGCCTGCCTCCTCTGCGCAATCTCTGCGAATCGAAATCCCTGCAATGAATGAATTCCTCTTGCCTAGGGTGCACATTCCTCATTGGCACATCCAATGTGTGTGTGGTTGCACATTGGTAGGCCCTGATCATGCAACATCGCTCGTGTTGCACCCACGATCATTCTGTTCTTCCTCTCAGTGACCCCATTTTGTTGTGGGTTATGAGGCACTATGAGTTCTCTTCGAATTCCTTCTTTGAATTCATTAGAGATGTATTATCCACCATTATGCCTCCTTGGAGCCTTCACTTTCTTCCCCGACTCTTTCTCCACCAATGCTTTAAACTCACAGAACTTTGAGAATGTTTGATCCTTCTTCTGCATGAAGAAGATCCAAGATTTAAGAGAAAAGACATCAACAAAAATAACATAATACTTATGTTTTGTTGTTGAAGCAACCGAGAATGGTCCACACACGTTTGTGTGAATTCTATCTAGGATCACCGAAGCATGGTTCTCCTTTTCATTCAAGGTGGAATTTACATACTTCCCCATGGTGCAACCCTTGCACTGATCTAACTGAGCAAGTGTTCCCATTGGAAGTCTAGTAGATATTTGTTGCATGATTTTTAAGACTCCATGATGAATATGACCCAATCACATGTGCCATAATTCGCCCTCATCCTGACTCACCACTCTTTCTGCCTTGCCCATCATGGCAGTGCATCCATCTACCTCTAGATTATAGAGATTCTTAACTCAAATCCCTATCTTCTTGACTTGACCCATTGTTTTATGTCACAGAAAATCTTTTCCATCGTTGAAAACAACATCATAGCCTCTGTCCTCCAACATTTCAACTGAGACCAAGTTTTTCTTTAGACCTGGAACATGCATAACATTTTTCAATTGAAATGGTTTCCCTGACTCCCTCTTAAAGGTAATGGTACCAATGGTAGTCACAATGTATCATCCATCGTCACCCATCTCTATATGCATTTGGAGATCTTTCTCCTCCAAGTCACTGAAAATCTCCTTATCTCCCATCATGTGGAAGGAAGCACCACTATCCAAATACCACATCGATCCCAATGCACTTGATTCCATGCATGTGATCAAGGAGAAGTCAAGTTCAAATTGTGAGGAAAGGGCCTCACCATTTGCATCTCCAACAACCTTCTTATTCGTCTTCTTCTGTGGACAGTTAGTAGCGAGATGCCCATGTTCGTGACAATGAAAACACTTCACTGTGGAAAAATCCATCTTCTTGCCTTTAGACTCGGATTTTGAATGGAATTTTTTCCCCTTCCCTTTCCTTGCCTTGGCATCCAAATAACAATCCTCTTCATCATCCTACTTTGATGAAGATCCATCTCTGGTGTTCCACCTGAACTCCTCATGCACCAAATCTGTCCATGGTCGTTCCCAATTTGGCAATTTTTCCCTTCCATTGACAGAGTATTGATAACTGTGACAACTCTTGAGAATTCCTAGGAGAGCCAAAATCACTAAATCATCATCAGCGACTATTATTCCCACACTCCCGAGCTCATCCCGACATTGGAAAAACTTCGTGAGATATTTTGGAATGGAGTCGCCCTTCTCCATCTTGATCTTCCTAAGTTTATCTTTGAGCACCAATTTCCTATGGTTGCTACTGTTTTGGAATAGATCCGTCAAAGTCTTCCACATTGCATATGGTGTGACTTTCCCATGGAGGCTTGAGAGAATGTGGTCTAGTACTCCCTCCAACAGGATCATCCTCACCTTTGCCACTTTCTTTTGCCATGCATCAAGATTTGCAGCATCTGCAACATCTGGTTTAGGAACATCTTTGTCAATGAATTCCTTCAAGCCATTGTCTTCGAGTACTGCCTCCATCCTGTCCTTCCAAGCAATGTAGTTCAATCTTCCCTCAAGTGCATACTCTAACCTCAAGCCATTGAAAACCATTTCGATCTTGAATCATTTGTAGCACCAAGAAAGTATTTTTGCAAATTCAAATTCTATCCAATCACAAACTCAACTTGTAACACACCCACTATGGGAACTAAGATTTTTCATCTTTTTCTTTCTTCTTCATCATCGAGGGACAGATTTTATGAATTCCTACGAGGTTCTAGCGTAGGCTAGGTCCTCCAATCGGGAACTTCACCAAACCAAATCACAGGTTATTTCGTTGAAAATCCATCGTGTACAATTCATGCACCAAGTGTAGGATTCACTTCCATGTGTCCTTTGGTTGTGACCCCGGGCTAAGCCAAGAGGTGCCTTTCACATTTCAAGACTTCAGAAACTGGGAGTTTGAGATGCAAGGGAGTCGAATTCTTCGACTCTTCAAACCCCGAAACCCAAAATCCTATTCACACCAAGCCGCTTTGGGATTCTACTCACCGTAACTTCACGTACCAGGATTTCGCAATGTATGAAGATGGGTCTTCATACCCTTCGGATTTCTGGGTGCCACAACACCGAAACCCATATATATACTAAGTTCCTTTTGGGGTTTTGCAATTTTGTATTTCACGATATGCGAGGACGAGGGGCCTCATATCTAGGATACCCGGTAGCCAAAACTCCGAACCATATATCCACTAATCACTAAACGCATTTTGGGTTTTGGTAGGTCGGGATTTCACGATGTGTGACGACAAGAGATCTTGCACCTAGGATATCCGAGAGCCGAAAATATGAAGCTCATATATCCTATAAACTCACTTAAGGGTTTCGCAAGTCGGGATTTCACGATGTGTGATGACAAGAGGTCTCACATGTGGGTTTCCCGGGAGCCGAAACTCCGAAGTTCATCTATATACACTAAGCTCGTTTCGGGGTTTCGCAAGTCAGGATTTCGCGATGTGTGATGACAAGAGGTCTCGCATATGGGTTTCCAGGGAGCCGAAACTCCGAAGTTCATATATATATGCTAAGCTCGTTTCAGGGTTTCACAAGTCAAGATTTTGTGACATGTGAATACAAGGAAACTTTCCCTTGGGTATCCTGGGTGCCGAAACATCGAAACACCAAACTCTAACCATGCTATACCATTTCGAGGTTTCGCAAGTCGATATTTCATGACATGTGAAGACAAGGAAACTTGTCGTTGGGTATCCTGGGTGATGAAACACCGAAACACCAAACTCTAACCACGCTATACCATTTCGGGGTTTCGTAAGTCAAGATTTTGTGACATGCGAAGACAAGGAAAATTTCCCTTGGGTATCCCATGTGTCGAAATGGAGAAACACCAAACTCTAACCAGGCTATACCATTTCAGGGTTTCGCAAGTTGGGATTTTGCGACATGCGAAGACAAGGAAACTTTCCCTTGGGTATCCCGGGTGCCGAAACGCCGAAACACCAAACTTGGGCCATAAAATCCTTCAATGGATTCTTGGGTAATTATCACCAAGCTTGGTGACCTAACTGAAAGGCCTTCTTAAATTATCGAGCTATGAACTCTGTTACAGGGGTGAGGTAAGCTTAAGTATTTATTTAAAAACGATAGTTCTTTCAAGGAACTCACTCCATCTCTAGAATATGATGGAGCTTCCCAGAAGGAGGTGCCTTCGGGGAGACAACCCAGGGAATGGCATGGGTCAAGTACATGGGACACCTCTCCAGGGAACGAGCTCGAAATCTGAACTTATTCGTTCTATACGTAAATCAATTATAGTTATATAAGTATAATCTCACATTCATTGTTGTTGATCGAAACACCAGACAAACACTTCTATACAAAAATCAATCATTTATAAGTGTACAAACATGAGCATGCATCCGTTTTACTCAATTCAAGATACGAGATGTAAACACTTATCAGAAAGAACACCAAGTATGGCACGACTGCTGAGAGGGGTGCTCATTTCCACCCAACCATAGGCTCAGCGACTCCCAACGGATTTACCACTAGCCACCCCCAAGCTAGACCATGAGGCTTTGAGACTCAGTCTCCTACTTCCCGCTCGTCGAAAGTTAAGGATGAAGGTTACTCTCCTTCTCCTCTGCTCAAGACTCTCTATATTTTTCGAAGTTCCTCTGGTTCTCCTTCTTCGATTCATGTTGCATGCCCTCTCCCCACACTTCCTTTCTTACTTTGTCCTGCAAGCTTGCATGTGGTGCGAATTCCCCTGTAGTGGCCAGGTCTGAGGGATTCTACGGATGGGCGGTTCACCCCCATCCCCTCATTAACTCATGAGGATCCTCCCCACCTACCATCCTGGTGAGTAATTCATTTCAGGGCCAAAGAGCAGCTTTGGTCTTTGAGCCAGTAAAGACCAATACGATATTGGTTCGGTGGAAGTTAATGCCACCATTCCAAGTGCCTTCCACAACCTTTCATCAGCCATCGTGATCTCTTTTTCATCACATCCCCCCTCCCAATAGTCATGAAACATATATTCACACATCATTTACATTCATCGACCCTTTATACAGGTTCTGTCAAATCACACATTCACATCTTGGAGTTTGCCATAGTTCTTGGCCAATATAGTTATTTTTACAGACTGGGGGAAACAGGGTGTTACATTTCCCTCCCCCTTTTAAAGGAACATCGTCCTCGATGTTCTATTGATCAATAGATCATGTAAGTACAGAAATAAACAATATCAGATATGCCTGTTTCATGGCATCTTCCATTTCCCAGGTAGCCTCATCTGGGCCAAAATGCTTCCACTGCACCTTGAACTATGCAATGGTTCGGTTCCTAAGTAGGGTTTCCTTTTTGTCCAGTATGCATTGAGGTTCTAGTAGGAATTCTCCCTCCAGTTCCACCTCGATCACAGACTAGTCAATTATATGATTAGAATCATGTACATATTTCTTCAATAATGAAACATGGAAAACATTATGTGTTTTTACTGTGGGAGGAAGTGCTAGCCTATAGGCTACAGGTCCCACTCTATATAGAACTTCAAAGGGTCCACAATATTGAGGTGCAAACTTGGCACATGATCCCATATTCAGGGAACTCTTCCTAGGCCTAACTCTGAGGTATACGTGGTCTCCTGCCTTGAACTCTCTTGGAGTTCTCTTTTGGTCGATGTAACTTTTCTGTCGGTTCTGAGCGACCTTTAGATTTGGTTTTATCTGAATCACTTGTTGTTCCATTTCTTTCAACATGTTGGGTCCAATAGTAACTCTGTTTATGGGATTACTCCAACTAACTAGAGTATTGCATGGCCTACCGTAGAGGAATTCAAAAGGGCTCGTCTTCAGGGATTCTTGGTAGCCATTGTTGTAGGCGAATTCCACCAGTGGCAGGAAACCTTCCCACTTTTGGGGTTGATGCATTACGTGCATACTGAGCATGTCTTCTAATATTTGGTTCACCCTTTCCATCTATCCATTGGTTTGAGGGTGATAGGCTATGCTAAATAGTAACTTGGTCTCCAAACCAGCCATCGGTGATTTCCAAAAGTTGGAAGTAAATTTCGTGTCTCTGACAGACACGATCTCTTTCGGCATACCATGCAGTCTGAATATCTCCTTCATGAATACGTTGGCAATGTCTATTTCCTTACAAGTCGACTTGATGGGGATAAAATGAGTGGACTTGCTCAATTTATCCACCACTACCATGATGGCATCATTCTTTTTGGTCGAGGTTGGTAATCCAATGATGAAATCCATGGATATGGTTTCCCATTTCCATTCCGGGATTGGTAGAGGTTGTAATAATTTTGTTGGGTGTCGGTGTTCTGTTTTAACCTATTGGCATTCTATGCATTTGGCTAAGTACTCAGCTATGTCTTTCTTCAATCCAGGCCAATAGAATTGTTTCCTGGTAGCCATGATCATATTTTGGTATCCTAGATGACCAGTGTAGGGTATTTTTGTGCAGTTCATCCATTATGAACCTCTTCAAGTCATCACAATCTCGTATATACAATCTATTTCTGTAAGTGAGCAGACCTCCTTCCATCATCTAGTAGCCTCCATATTTTATCCCTGTGGGTTCTTGCTACAGGTATGAGGTCACAGTCTGGAAGAATGTGTTTGTCTCTTGTGCATTTCTGACTCTTTCCTTGACATCCATCTCACAGGTGCTTACCACTGTCAGGTGAATTGTTTTCATGCTTCTGCTAAGGGCATCGGCCACCCTATTTTCCTTTCCCTTAATATGTTTGATTTCAAAATAAAATTCGTTGAGGAGGGCCATCCACCTAGATTGTCTAGCATTGAGCTTTGGTTGGTCAAACAGATATCGCAATCCATAGTAGTTTTTCATAAGTACAAATTTTCTTCCCACGAGGTAATGCCTCCACATTTTTAAGGCGTGCACTATTGCAGCTAGATCTAGATCATGGGTCACATAGTTGACCTCGTGCTCATTCAATTTCTGGGATTCATAGAAAATCACACTTCCTCCTTGCATAAGGACTCCTCCGAGCCCTTCCTTACAGTAATCTGTGCATATGAGGAAATCAACTTCGGGGTCGACGATCTTCAGCACGGGTGCGTGGGTCAATAGATGTTTCAGGGTTTGAAATCTTTCTTCACATTTTTGTGTCCATGTGAATTGTGTCCCCTTCTTCTGGAGGGTAGTGATTAGACACCCAATCTTGGAGAATCCTTTTATAAATATCCTATAGTATCCTGCCAAGCCCATAAAGGATCTGATATCCAAAACGTCCTTTTGGGTAGGCCATTCCATGATAGACCTGATCTTATCAGGGTCTACCGCTACCCCTTCTTTTGATAGGACATGGCCCAAGTAATGTATTTGTGTATGGAAAAAGTCACACTTGCTAAATTTGGCAAAGAGTTGATGTTCTCTTAGCACTTGAAGCACAAGCCTAAGGTGTTCTTCATGTTCCTCTCTATTCTTTGAGTAAATTAATATGTCGTCAATAAAAACCAACACAAATTTGTCTAGGAATTTGTTGAGCACATTGTTCATCAAGCACATAAAAGTGGCAGGGGCATTGATCAATCTGAATGGTACTACCACAAAATCGTAGTGACCATATCTCATCTTGAAGGAAGTTTTGTGGATGTCTTCGCCCTTGATTCGGACTTGGTGGTATCCAGATCTCAAGTCAATCTTCGAGAAGATAGAGGCACCACCCAATTGATCGAACAAGTCATTGATCCTGGGTAAGGGGTACTTGTTCTTTATGGTTACCTTATTGAGTTGTCTATAATCTATACACAGTCGAAGGGTACCATCTTTCTTTTTCACAAACAGGACTGGTGCTCCCCATGGAGACATGTTGGGCCGGATATAGCCTCTATCCATCATTTCTTTTAGTTGTAATTTAAGTTCAACTAGCTTAGGTTTGCTCATCCTGTAGGGTGTCCTAAACACTGGCACAGCTCCTGGTGCAAGTTATATTGAGAAGTTGATGTCCCTTATCAGAGGTAAACCCGGTACTTCTTCCAAAAATACATCTCTGTATTCTCTCAGTGTGGGGTGGTCTTCAAGGCTTGGTTCGTCACCTTCAATTGTTTTCAACATCTATATTGCATATAGTGGGCATCCTTTTCTACAATACTTTCTCATTTGAAGAGCTGATATTTGCCTCACCAGAGGGTTATTTTTCTTCCTTATTCACTTACTGTAACACCCTATTTCCCCCAAATTTGTAATTAATCCTAATATAGGAATTACCATGCTAAAGCATGATGAAAATGTGAATGTATGATGTGAATGGACCTTATGAAGAAGGTCGATGAATGTAAATAACATTATGAATTTATATTACAGAACTGCTAAGAGGGGATGTGCTAAAAAGAGACCATGATGGTGGTGGAAGGCACTTGGAAAGGTGGCATTAACTTCCACCGAGGATTAATACCATATTTGGACTCCACTAGCCCGGAGAACCAAAAGCGGCTCGCTGGCCCTGAATTAAACGTCTCGCAGGCTAGTAGGTAGATGGTTTAATGAGGGATGGGAGGTGAACTGCCCATCTGTAGAGCCATCAGGCCTAACTAGCGCGAGGGTAATCACGCCACATGCAACCTCGCAAGAGGATAAGGCGTGGGGTAGAATCGATTGGGGGGCAGACGTGAGGGGAGAACTCTGGCGATATGCAGAGTGAGTGATATCAAAGAGGAAGGATTGCAACCTTCACTCTTGGTCACTGGAAAACAGGGACGCATTCTCACAGCATCGTGGTCTCAGCTTGGAGGTGGCTAGTGGTAAATCTGATGGGAGTCGCTACGCCTACGATTGGGTGGAAATGAGCACCCCTCTCAGCAGTTGCATAACCCCTGGTGTTATTTCTGATAAGTGTTTTCCCTCTGGCATCTTGAAATATATATATATATATATGTGTGTGTGTGTGTGTGTGTGTGTGTGTGTGTGTGTGTGTGTGTGTGTGTGTATGTATTCTGACATTTATGGTCATAAGCTATGAAACTGTGAATGATTTCATTATAAGGATGTTTATATGGTGTCTTGATCAGTACCGATAGTTGTATGTTTAGATGGAAAGACTACATATGGTTTATGTTCTCTTAAATTGTTGTTTATATTCATACTGATCTAATCCAGACTTCATGTCTGATCCTCGGGAGAAAGATACCCTTATCTACCTCAGATAGTGCCCTAGGTGAACCTCCCCATAGAGATACCCTTCTTGGAAAATCCATCAAGAACCTGGAAGAAGGACGTGAAGGCGCAAGGCCTTAAGAAATCCATGATAATTATCAAATCGACAGAGATTCTGTCGGGAGATCTGTGGTCGCTCACGATCGTCAGATCAGAAGGAGAGGATGGAGTGTTGAGTACCTCAACCTTGACAGGTATTGATCGATGGACGAGATTCCATCGGGAAATCGGTGGTCACTCATGACCGTTAGATTTGGTAGGAGAAAGTAGGGTGTTAAATGCCTTACCACTTGGTCTCTCTGTGTCTTCATGGGTAGAGAAGAAATCAGGATCGTAGATCCCCAAGGTCCATGAGAACATCTAGACCGTTGATTTTCCACGTCCACGAAGCCGTGGCAGAGCCCACAAGTAGGGAATCTATCCGAGCCGTTAGATCTCGACGAAAAAACCTGACAGCCATTGGATCTGTCAGGAGTTACCCGAGGGTTAAAACCCCAGTGTATAGGTGTTATCCACATTTTTGGTTATCAAGATGATATTATGATCATGTCATGATGATGGAAGATCAAAATCTTCATTAAGAACATTTTCCTGAAGAAGGTTACACTTGTCATTTTCTCAATATCATATTTTGAAAATAGTTCGCAGGCTGCATATATACTCTCCTGCGAGAATCCTTAATTCCCGCAGGCTGCATTCAGCTTAACTGCGAACTTCTCGCACTGTGTCAATGGTTAGAGTGCGAACATGTTTTTAAAAGAGGAAAATAGATAAGTTCTCGATCCTTCTAGAAGGAATCTTCTAGAAGGGTGAGTTGGCTTTCGAATGGTTGGCAAAATACTGACTTTCCAGATATCTTGGGATCATTCCCTATCCAAGTAACCAAACTATCTTCTCTTGTATATTGAGGAGATTGCTTATGGAAAAAGTTGGAAGTTGGCAAGCTAGAGAAATCCATTGGAGAATTAGTGTATTATTGTATGGAGAATTGATGCTGCAGCAGACAGAGACAACAACAAGGTTATTACAAGTAGTTGATTTTCTTCATGCATGAGCAAGTGTGTGTGTCAGAGCTAGGAGCCATCGAAAGGAGATCTACGACATCAAGGCTCAGGTTGTATATTTATCTTTCAGTTAATGCAATACATGAATATGTCCCTTTCCCA
>ML789398.1:1718174-1728902 GCA_009831015.1 Picea engelmannii
TAATGCACATAGTGGGTAGTTTCCCGTGCGGGGAAAACCTTGGAAAGAAAGATGAAATTATGATGGCTTTTGTGAGCTATTGAATTGGAATTATGCATCCAACGGGTACGTCAAGGAGGACGATGAGCATGGATAACAAAATTTCCATTTGGATACAGATCCACGAACTGCACAGATAAGTATTGTGCTAAGAATATGAAATTTTCTTTTGAAATTTGAAATTTGAACATCAATAAGATGTTTTTGCACAAAATTGTGAATTAATGTACTTGTTGTCTAGGAATTATTGAAGGAAGATGATGAAGATCAAGACTTCTGAAGTGGCTGAATAAGAAAGGCATGACATGTGTTTTGAGAAAGAACACCGAGGACGGTGTTCCTTTAAGAGGGAGGGAATTGTAACACCATGTTTCCCCCAAATTTGTAATTAATCCTAATATAGGAATTACCATGCTAAAGCATGATGAAAATGTGAATGTATGATGTGAATGGACCTTATGAAGAAGGTCGATGAATGTAAATAACATTATGAATTTATATTGCAGAACTGTTGAGAGGGGATGTGCTAAAAAGAGACCACGATGGCAGTGGAAGGCACCTGGAAAGGTGGCGTTAACTTCCACCAAGGATTAATACCGTATTTGGACTCCACTGGCCCGGACAACCAAAAGAGGCTCACTGGACCTGAATTAAACGTCTCACAGGTTGGTAGGTAGATGATTTAATGAGGGATGGGAGGTGAACCACCCATCCATAGAGCTGTCAGGCCTGACCAGCACGAGGGTAATCGCGCCATAGGAAACCTCGCAAGAGGATAAGGCGTGGGGTAGAAGCAATTGGGGGGCAGACGTAAGGGGAGAACTTTGGCGATATGCAGAGTGAGTGATAGCAGAGAGGAAGGATTGCAAACTTCGCTCCTAGTCACTAGAAAACAGGGATGCATTCTCACAGCATTGTGGTCTCAGCTCGGGGGTGGCTAGTGGTAAATCCACTGGGAGTAACTACACCTACGGTTGGGTGGAAACGAGCACCCATCTCAACAGTTTCATAACCCCTAGTGTTATTTCTGATAAGTGTTTTGCCTTTGGCATCTTGAAATATATATATATATATATATTCTGACATTTATGGTCATAAGCTGTGAAACTGTGAATGATTTCATTATAAGGATGTCTGTATGGTGTCATGATCAGTACTGATAGTTGTATGTTTAGATGGAAAGACTACGTATGGCTTATGTTCTCTTAAATTCTTGTTTATATGCATACTGATCTAATCCATACTTCATGTATGGTCCTCAGGAGAAAGATACCCTTATCTGCCTCAGATAGTGCCCTGGGTGAACCTCCCCATAGAGATACCCTTCTTGGAAAAGCCATCAAGAACCTGGAAGGAGGACGTGAAGGCGCAAGGCCTTAAGAAATCCATGATAATTATCAAATCGACGGATGAGATTCCATTGGGAGATCTGTGGTCGCTCACGACCGTCGGATTGGAAGGAGAGGATGGAGTGTTGAGTACCTCAACCTTGAAAGGTATTGATCGATGGACGAGATTCCATCGGGAAATCGGTGGTCACTCATAACCGTTAGATTTGGTAGGAGAAAGTAGGGTGTTAAATTCCTTACCACTTGGTATCTCTGTGTCTTCGTGGGTAGCGAAGAAATCGGGATCGTAGATCCCCAAGATCCATGAGAACATCTGGACCATTGATTTTCCACATCTAGGAATCCGTGGCATAGCCGACAAGTAGGGAATCTGTCCGAGCTGTCAAATCTCGGTGGAAAAACCCGACAGTCGTTGGATCTGTCAGGAGTTACCTGAGGGTTAAAACCCCAGTGTATCGGGGAGAAAACCCCGGGATAGATCTAAGCCATCCGATTGACGGAGGCCACGTGTCGTAAGATCTCCCATTTCGGGAAATCAGGAATCGCAGAATTGGGATTCCTGTTGAAAAGAGCTCAGGATTTTCCATGGTGAAAACCCTGGGATAGATCTGCGTCATCCGATTGATGGAGGCCACGCATCGTGAGATCTCCCATTTCGGGAAATCGGTAATCGCGAGATCGAGATTCTTGGCGACAAGGGATCGGGACTTTCCTAGGTGAAAACCCCGGAGCAGTTGTGGACTGTCTGATTTAAGGAGGTGACGTGTTGAGAGATTGCCCTTTTCGAGAAATCGGGGATCGAGGATTCAGGAGTTCCGTTGAAAAAAACCCAGGCTCTTGCCTTGACAAATCCCGACCCATAATGATGAGACGATAGTAGGTGGCTAAGTCCCAATGAACGGATGAGATTTCTTCGGGGAATTCAAGGTCTGTAATGATCGTCCGATGTGAGGAAGAGATGTTGGCTTTAAGTTGGGGTGTGAATGCGCAATTAGATAAGTGACGAGCATATCTAGATGGCCAGAGTCCACCCGCCCAGATCTACGGCTGAGGATGCATTCCAGAGCCCCCTTGCCATTCTGCCTTTAATGGGGGGGTCCGGAATTGGACGCGCAACTCTCGAACGGTCGAGATTAATTCATCATGATCAACAGTGCTCAGGTGGATTTTGGACCCCCCTTGCCATTCTACCTTTAATGGGGAGAGGTCTGGAATAGTGTGGCGTGTGAAGTGGGGCCCCCTCCTGTCCTGTCTACTACCTTGTCGCACCTCCCCCTCTGCCACCTATATTCCACTTAACTATGTGATGGGGCATGTTCCTATTGGTCGGTCGCTAGCCCTGTCAGGGTTCGACGGTTGCAGAGTCGAACGGTTTAACATTATCGTAGCGCCGAGATGCAAAATACAAAAGACATTGCATTTATTTGGACTGTGATCGTGACCCGTGATTACATGGGAATGGAGAGAGAGAGAAAGGGCCAGCTTACACTGGGCCTCCATGGATATTTAGGGCTTCTGATTCGGTAGAAGACCGGAAAAATCCGATTTAGGTAGTGGGTATGTGACACTTACACATTCCAAGGTTTTATGGTAACAGTCCAGATTGGCTTTATGGGTGGCTAGCCAGTCCATACCAATCAACAAATCATACGATCCCAGTGGTAATATGTTAAGGGTTGCTTGTGTGGGGAATTCGCCCATAATGAATTAGCAGGCTGGTATGACCTCCGCTACCCTCCTTTTGGTGCCAGTGGCTAACTGTACCAACCATGGCTTGGCATTTTTATGTGGTTGTAGTTCACATTTATCCACAGCCTTAGGGGTATATAACTCAAATTTGAACCAGGGTCAATCAGAATAGACACTAGATGGTTGGTGATCATACCTTCGATTTCCACCACTGAAGCTTGGTGGTCAGCTTGGTTATTATCTAAGGCTGCATAAATTTGTGGTACACTCCTGGCCATGTTATTGATGGTGGTAGTTTCTTGAACGTTGTAAATTCTTCGGCTATTTTGTTGTCGATGCGGGCAGTCCCTCAGTAGATGTTCTTCTCCACAACCCCAACATTTCAAAGGTTATCTCTTTGGGTTATGAGTCTTTATTGGGGCAGATGCAGAAAGTTTATTTCCGCTCAAGGAGGGAAAGTTCTGTTGGTGTACACTTCCGGTTGGGAAGCTCATCCTTGAGTTCTTTTTATAGTCCTTAAATCTTGGGGATTTAAACCCCTTTTTTTGGAATCTTGAACTATTCTTCTGCTTCCAGCCTTCGCGAGGTCCTGTCCGATGCCCAAGATGTTCATAACAATATCTTGCCTTTCGGATAGTATCTTCTAGGGTCTTTGGTCATCAAATTCAATCATGTTCTGATAGTCCTTAGGTAGTCCACTGATGAATCGTTGCACCTTTTTCTTTTCTGCTTTTATGTAGGGTACATACCTCAACAACTCGAGGAATCTGGTGACCTATTCCTCTATGGTGAGTTTCCCCAGCTTGAGTTCATAGAATTCTTTAGCCTTTTCGTTGAAGTATTTTTCCGATAGATATTTCTTCCCGAAGTATTTCTCAAACCATTCCCAAGACAATTTTTCTTCATGAATCCATTTTACATTCTTAAGGTCTTGCCACCAAATGGAAGCCTTTCCATTCAAGTTGAAGGTGGCTACTCGGGCCTTCAAGTTTTTTGAGAAGTCATGGACTCTGAAATACTTCTTTAGTCCAAGCAGCCAGGCCTCCGCTTCCTCTCCTTTCTTTATTTCACCGTCAAAGGAGGGTGGTTTGGCCTTCTTGAACTCTTCGAGATTATGATTCTTGGAAAGTTTTCGCTTCCTTCATTTTCTTCGGGAATTAGAGCTAGTTCTGCTGCTAGAAGATCCCTCTGAGTCACCAGCTTCCTTTCTAGAGGAATCATCCGATGCTTGTCCCTTATCTCTAGGGTGGACCTTTCTCGAGGTGCTCCTCTTAGTGTGGCCACTGACAGGACCACGTTTTTGTATCTCAGGTTCATGTTGGAATTGTCTTTGTATGTCGGATAAGCTCTGCAGTAAGACTGCATTAATTTCTGTTTGTTTCTCTTGCTCTTTTATCATCCTCTCATTGTCATCCTTACAGCTCTGCAATTCGACCATGAGGCTCCTCACAGTCTCAGCTAGATTTGGAGGGGTCCCTACCGCCCTCCTTTTGTCAGACTCTTCGTCTCAATTGTGGGATCCCTCCCCCACTTCATGGTGAGCCACCATTCTATATGTTTGTAATTTCCCATGGTTGATCTTCCACTTGTGTGCAAAAGAAAAACGTTGGTTGTTAGTCAATATTTATATTCATTTATGACCAGTACATAATTCATATTTTTCACATGCACACACACAATAGGAGTTTTCATTCTTAACTTTGACTTTTAATTAAGGGGGTCAAGATAAAGAGTTACTATTTTTAACAGTACTCTGAATGGAGTCTCTGCGCAATCCGTTCATGAGCCCAAGCAAGCCAAGTGTTGTAACCATGCTCTGATACTAATTTGTAACACACCCACTATGGGAACTAAGATTTTTCATATGTTTCTTTCTTCTTCATCATCGAGGGACAAAGTTTCTGAATTCCTACGAGGTTCTAGCCTAAGCTAGGTCCTTCAATCAGGACCTTCAACAAACCAAATCACTGGTTCTTTCGTTGAAAATCCATCATGTACAATTTACACACCAAGCGTAGTATTCACTTCCATGTGTCCTTCGGTTGTGACCCTGGGCTAAGCCAAGAGACACCTTTCCCATTTCGGGACTTTGGAAACCAACAGTTTGAGATGCAAGGGAGTCGAATTCTTCGACTCTTCAAACCCCGAAACCCGAAATCCTATTCACACCAAGCCACTTTGGGATTTCACTCACCAGAACTTCGCATACCAAGATTTTGCGATGTATAAAGACGGGGGTTCATACCCTTCAAATTTTTGGGTGCCGCAACACCGAAACCCATATATCTACTAAATTTCAGGGTTTCGCAAGTCAGAATTTTGCGACATGTGAAGACAAGGAAACTTGCCCTTGGGTATCTCGGGTGTTGAAACGTCGAAACACCAAACTCTAACCACGCTATACCATTTCGGGGTTTCGTAAGTCGGGATTTTGTGATATGCGAAGACAAGAAAACTTGCCCTTGGGTATCCCGGGTGTCGAAACACCGAAACACCAAACTCTAACCAGGCTATACCATTTCGGGGTTTCGCAAGTCGGGATTTAGCGACATGCGAATGTTGGTCACTATAATTGCTTAATTGATTCAAACAATCAAGTGATACATAAATTGTCAACCCAGGGAATTCTTTTTATTTCAAAGATAACCATGCACTATATATGCTCAATTCCAAAAGCAACTTAGAGTTGTAGTAAAGAAACTTATACTAATCACACTTGCTTGAATGAACTGAAGTTCTGAATTAAATCACAGGAAAACAACTTCCCTATTGCAGATCTTAAAGATTAATTTAAAAATCATGGATTACATTAACATAACACTTGCAACAGGAAAGAACAACTATTCTGCAACCAGAGAACAGGACCCTTACTCTCAACAGAGACTTCAGTACCAACACTCTTTCATGAAAACAGTAATGCAGAAAAAGTTAATTCTATCTAGCAGAGAACAAGGCCATCTAGTTCCTTCCTTTCTAAGCAGGAACCTTAAGCCCTATTTCTGTTAGCACACTTGTGAAATCGAGATTTACAGAGAACAGGATGGTCTGATCCCTTCCTTTCTGAGCAGGGACCCTTAACCCAGTCTCTGGCTAGCACACTTGCAGGAATAATGGAAATCTACAGAGAACAGGATGTTCTGATTCCTTCATGTATGAGCAGGAACCCTTAACCCAGTTTCTGGCTAGCACACTTGCAGGAGTAAATGAAATCTACAGAGAGCAGGATGTTCTGATTCCTTCCTGTCTGAGCAGGAACCCTTAACCCAGTCTCTGGCTAGCCTCATAAAATCATCACACAAGATTGCTAATAAAAAGAACTTCATTCAATAAATTAAGACAGAGTCAGTAGTGTTTCAGCAAAGAGGAATTCATTAAAAACAGTGTTTCAGCAAACAAAAGTTAACCAAAGCATAAACAGAGATTGTACTAACACACTTCTAAACTAATGGGTGAATCTTGTGAAGAAGGTGGGCCCTCCCTTCTCACAAGATTCCCCTGAAACGAGAAAACTAGAGAAGGATGCTCAAAGCAGTCTTTTATTCATCTGTCAAAATATCATATTACAATCTGGAAATGAAGTACATCCCTCGTCTGAATCTTTTCAATACATAAAAAAACTTGCCTCCCTCGAATGATGATTTCCTCTTATTTAAAGAGGGAACCCCTTCGATACAATTGATCAAAAATTACAATGTGTATCTCAGTCCTATCTTTAGTCGGATCTACTTTCTAAACCAGAATAGGATGTCCTAGTCTCGTGCAACAGAATGCTATTACAGGATCTGAATGAGGTATTGTTGTTACGGCTGGTGTAACAGCTTCTTCTCGTTGCTGCTGATGTTGTTTCAGCATCGCAATTTGCGGGCTGTTTCAGCCACGTGAATTGCGCTCTTGACTGTGTCGGCATTCTTATGTAGGAGCGACAGTTGGTGCTTTGTTGACCACTAACTGTAACGGATTCCTTTGTGTTTCAGCATCGTCGGTCCTGGCGGTTTCTTCTGTGTTTCAGCATCTGCAGCTCTGGACTGTGTAACAGCTCTGTGTTTCAGCATCTATGACTCCGGACTGTGTAACATCTCTGTGTTTTAGCATCTGCGACTCCGGACTATGTAACAGCTCTGTGTTTCAACATCTACGACCTCAGACTATACAACAACTCTGTGTTTCAGCATCAGTTCTGTGTTTCAGCGACAATGACCTTGGACTGTGTGATAGTTCTGTGTTTCAGCAACAGGCCTTAAATGCTAATCTGCAGTTTTGAACACTTATGCATTTCTAATCAATGGTCAAGTACGAGAGTGATGTAAAATATTATGCAAAACAGATTAAACGTATAGTAATGAGAAGGGACGTCGTATACCTTTGGGATGATCAGATAAAGTGATAGTATGAATCTAAATATGGGTGATCAAGAGTATAATAGTGGCAAAAAGTATAGGCAAAAAGGTGCATTGTGTGGTCCTAACAGCAAAGACAAGGAAACTTGCCCTTGGGTATCCCGGGTGTCGAAACACCGAAACACCAAACTTGGGCCATAAAATCCTTCAACAGATTCTTGGTTAATTATCACCAGGCTTGGTGACTTGACTGAAAGGCCTTCTTAAGTTATCGAGCTATGAACTCTGTGACAGGGGTGAGGTAAGCTTAAGTATTTATTTAAAAATGGTAGTCCTTTCAAGAAACTCACTCCGGCTCTGGAATATGATGGAGCTTCTCGGAAGGAGGTGCCTTCGGGTAGACAACCCAGGGCATGGCATGGGTCAAGTACATGGGACAACTCTCCAGGGAACGAGCTCGAAATATGAACTTATTCATTCTATACGTAAATTGATTATAGTTATATAATTATAAGAACGCATTCATTGTTGTTGATCGAAACACCAGACAAACACTTCTATACAGAAATCAATCATTTATAAGTGTACAAACATGAGCATGCATCCATTTTATTCAATTCAATATACAAGATGTAAACACTTATCAGAAAGAACACTAAGTATGGCACGACTGCTAAGAGGGGTGCTCGTTTCCACCCAACCGTAGGCTCAACAACTCCCAATGGATTTACCACTAGCCACGCCTGAGCTAGACCATGAGGCTTTGAGACTCAGTCTCCTACTTCCCGCTAGTCGGAAGTCAAGGACGAATGTTACTCTCCTTCTCCTCTGCTCAAGACTCGTTGTATTTTCCAGAGTTCCTCTGGTTCTCCTTCTGCGATTCATGTTGCATGCCCTCTCCCCACACTTCCTTTCTTGCTTTGTCCTACAAGGTTTCATGTGGCGCGAATTCCCTCGCAGTGGTCAGGTCTGAGGGCTTCTATAGATGGGTGATTCACCCCCATCCCCTCACTAACTCATGAGGAGCCTCCCCACCTACCATCCTGGCGAGTAATTCATTCCAGGGCCAGAGAGAAGCTTTGGTCTTTGAGCCAGTAAAGACCAATACGGTATTGGTTCGGTAGAAGTTAACGCCACCATTCCAGATGCCTTCCACCACCTTTCATCAACCATCGTGGTCTATTTTTCAGCACATCCCCCCTCCCAACAATCATGCAACATATATTCACACATCATTTACATTCATCGACCCTTGACATAGGGTCCATCAAATCACACATTCACATCTTGGAGTTTTCCATAGTTCTTGGCCAATATAGTTATTTTTACAGACTGGGGGAAACAGGGTGTTACACAGCTTCTGCAATCTTCTACACTCTGATACCATGTAGAAATTTTAATACAAATTATGTATTGCTTGGATTCTCCTGATCTAACAATTATATGCCACTGTTAAACACATAATCACTTCTACTAATATTCTTGCGGAATTTAAAACACGATCGGCAATTGCAATATCAAGAAGAAAGATCAATCACACATAACACAGGTGTTTTTACTGGGAAAGCATAAAGCTAAAAACCCCACTATCATATATTATGTATATATCATGGATCATGAGACAATCTCATACAAAACTCTAATCTAAGAGCTCTCAGTACAATATACAAATGTCTCACACTGTCATACAAAAATTGGCAAATTCATGTGCCAATTTACTACTTCCGGACAACCTGCCTTCTCTGCGCAATCCCTGCGAATGGAAATCCCTGCAATGAATGAAATCCTCTTGACTAGGTTGTGCATTCCTCATTGGCACATCCAATGTGTGTGTGGTTGCATGAGTGCACCCACTAAAGTCACAACTGATAGTCAAATTGTCCCTTTCACCTGTTATCTCAACTGGATCTCCACTGGATCTGACATGCATGTAGTTAACAATGGTAAATCTTCAGTTGTATGTGAGACCACTGATTTTGAATTAATTAATAATTAATTCATTGATCTCTCACTAGTGTAAGTTCAGTTACAACTAGTGCAACTGAGCTTAACTCACTTAACTGAGTTAAACTACTTTACAACTCACATAACTACACATCCAACTCTGTTACAACTTCAAGTCATTCAGTTACAACTAATTCGACTTGCATGTCCTACCAATCAACCTTTGAACTCGAATTTCCTATTGCTAACTGATTTGCCACTTCAGTTGACTATTTCCAAGTGCTCATTGAGACTAGATTAATATTTATTGTCCAACTATTATTAAGAGATAATAATAGTCGACATACATCTATAAATAGAATTTGTTCACCATCTATAAATAGAGATCATCTATAAATAGAATTTGCTCATCATCTAAAAATAGACTTCCACCTAAAAATAGCCTGAGGCTCCATCCTATTGTAGGTGCATAATTTTCACTAGGATATTCTTGTTGAATCTCAACAACACACTCACACACTTCTCTTGTGCATCTTGGAGCGCATAAGAAGGTCTAACGCACAAGTCTTGGAGACTGGTTCTTTTCGTGTTTTGGTCTTGGTCTTTCTTGGAGAGCTATAGCGCATCATTGCACTGGTTGAAGGAATCTATATTGAGGATTTTGGTTGCTGGGTTTTCTCCCCCATGAAAATTTCTGAGGATAATCTTTGTATTCTATTGTATGTGTGATTGTCTATCTTTCAATGATCCTATCTTTCAATGATCCTACTACAGTGGCTATTGGATTAAGTAATTGTATTGTGTAACTAGAAAACTTAAAATTTCAACATCTTTAACCTTATTTTGACTTTGTTGTATCAAATATAATCATCCTTCCATTTTTACATCATTATTGTGTGTTCCATTGTAAATTAGGTTGTGTTTAAGCATTTTTGGTTGGGACGCTAGAAAATTGTTAAAGTTACCCTGGTTGAAGAATTGGAAAAATTGGAAATAGAGTAGCCAATTAAACCACTTGCTAAAGAAATATGACAATCGTGTACATGAGTTGAAGCTAGTGCTATATGTTTAAACAAGACATTTTTGCTTAAAAAAATAAAAATATATATAATGTAAATCAGTACCAAGTCGTTTTTTACAGTCATTTGTATTTATACCAAGAAAACCTTGACCAAAGCTTCACTGTCTTTGTATAAAAAGAAGTTTGAACTTTCCTCCCTCTCTTGTAATAATACAGATCAGATGAGCCCACCATCTAAATGAACTTACTGAACCAAAGAGAAAAATGAGAATAGCACACAAAATTATTTTGGTCTCCAGCTGCTAACTGAGAATAGCACACAAAATTATTTTGGTCTCCAGCTGCTAAC
>ML789398.1:1743732-1761794 GCA_009831015.1 Picea engelmannii
TTCTTCTTTTCTGGGAGTCTAGAACTTTCTCCTTCACCTTCTTGAGTAATGCCAAAATCGATACTAGACTTGTCAAATGACGATATCTACTGGCCAAGGATGTCATATAGGACTTAAGTGCTCTTCCTAAGTCTCTCATTTGTTTTTTTTTGTGTTTGCATCATAAACTCCAATCTCTAACCTTTCAATATTTTCTTTCATTTCCCTTAATAGTGTCTTTTGATCATTACTACTATCTTCCATCTGTCTTTTTAAATTCTGAACTTTCTCTTGGGTCTTATGCATCTTTCTTTTCAGTGACTGGTTTTGTTTTGAAATCTCTTCTTCCTTTTTAGCAGCCTTGGTTGTCTTCTGCAACTCTTCCTTTAAGGACATGATTTCAGCCTCTTGAGCATCACAAATCTTTTTTTTTTCCTCTAGTTGGTTCATTGGGATTTGTTCCATTTCCAATGCTCCTTCTAATTGTACTTTCAGAATAGCATCATTTGATTCCTATGATTCTTCATACTTTAGCAATTGATTCCTAAGATGCTCATTTTTTTTCTATATTTTCTTAATTCGGCAAGAGAATAAATGAGTTATCCTTCCCGTTTAATTTCAGCAGCTTCTTCATCTCTAGATTCTTCCATGCTACTTTCATCTGATCAATCAATACTACTTGTCCCTTTTGAGATTGTTTCACCTTTGAATGAGTCTCCTTTTTCTTTGACTAGAATGGAAGGTGCTTCCATTATGGGGTTTTCTTGTAAGTAGAAACTTTCAAGGATGCCCCACAACTTTTTGGATGTATTTTGTTTCCCTACTTGGCCTTCACAACATCATAAAAACTATTTAAAATTACTTTCTTTGTTAGTGCATGGAATCTATATAGTCTATTTGTAGTTTCGTGTGTTGTTCGTCCTTTAGGAGGGATATATCCACTTTTAACCAAATTCCAAACATCAATCTCAAGAGCTTGCAAGTATGCCTTCATATTTACACTCCATGAAAAATAGTCTGATCCATCAAACCAGGGAGCTCCTTTTGGAGAGAAGTCTTCTCTTCCCATGTGTGTTGCAGGGATCTTCCTTCCAGTGGTTGAACTGTGTTTGAAGGAACCTCATTCTGATACCAATTGTTGGAACCTTTAGCAGTACTAAGAGGGGGGTGAACCGGTACCATATAATTTTCACAATCTTTCACACTTTAAACACACATCATTAATACATAATATTTTATCAATCACATAAATCCATGCACAGTACACAAAACGTTTACGTGGAAACCATAAACGGGATAAAACCACAAAAAATATTCTTTTATAATTCAATCATTACAATTTCAGGCTCCGATCTGAGAGGGACACCCATCCCTGATGCAAGCTCCAACTTACACAAACTATAGATTTCAACATGTTTACAAGAAGAACCCACTTACTGATTTAGTGAAGGCTCCAACCCTCACTGCAAGCTCCAACTTGCAAAATAGACTTCAACCTATTGCAGCCATCTCCAAATGACTAGTTTGGTGAAGGCTCCAACCTTCACAAGCAAGCTCCAACTTACAGACATGCTCCAAACTATTATTGGGATAAGGAGACCAATCCTTTTGAGCACCAAATCAATATCCTTTGTTCCACCCTTCCACTATTTTCATATGCAAGCTCCAATCTTCTTCTGCAGACACCAATCTTCTAAGGACTCTTGTCCTTTCCCAAGCTCCACCCTACCGCTCTTGAATACAAGCACTGCCCTATATGATTCTAAAGCACCAACTTGAAGGAGACCTTAGTCTCCAACCTTTGCACCACCCTACCTCCCTTATATCCAAGTTTTGCAATCATTGTCAATCTTATTTACTTTCTTCTTTAAGCCATTCTCTACTACTGTAGTAGACTTCAAATCCTCCTACTGTTGTTCCTATACTTTCTTCTCCTCACTTCGACTGACACTCAAACCTTCAAGCCATATCACTGTTCTGTTCTAGACATTAGTACTTTGTTCCATCACTCTTCCAAACATTATGTACTCAGGCTTCATTTCAACTAAGCCTCTGCCACAAAAATATTCTCTACTGACCCTCAATA
Source organism: Picea engelmannii (assembly GCA_009831015.1). Classification (NCBI taxonomy): domain Eukaryota; kingdom Viridiplantae; phylum Streptophyta; class Pinopsida; order Pinales; family Pinaceae; genus Picea; species Picea engelmannii. Next base: position 1,745,798 of record ML789398.1, read on the forward strand.
GTACTTTGCCTCTTTAAACAATATTCTCCGCTATCCTATTCTATGTAGGATTGGTCCAGCCAAGAAGCATTTGCACCCATAGAACACTCTATTGTTTCTTCAATTTTTGTGATCTCAAATAAAGAAACATATCCCTCTAATATTTTCATTCAAAACATACCTTGCAATCTGGGCGTTGAATGAGATTTCATACACATGCAACCGTTGTAACTTAAATTTCAGGCCTAGATCTTCATTTTAATTTTCATACAACCATAGCTTTATTAACAGGCCAAATCTCTACAAACTTCAATACCCGTAGCATTGAGAGAAATTGAATTTCTCTACCATTCACACTTTCATTCATAGCTAAAAAACGCTCTTTATCAATCCCTATGAATATTATCTTCAAACCCTTGTCTCCTCCGACATCAATGATATTTGCATGGAGGAACAGAATGAGTGTACCCTACATTGTCAACGGTGTCTGCATGGGGGCCCTGCGTAGTCAACAATTACCGCGTGTATGAACTGCGTATTCCCATTGAGGTCAACAATCTCTCCATGGAGAATTCCCAGAGACTTCAAATACCAGCGATCTCTTTCCACTTCTTATCTTCTGTGAATGGACATCTCCCACGCTACATGTAATTGCAAATAATTAACAAAAGAGAACCCCATGCAATTGCACACATGTTCCTTTGCTACCATTGGAGGATCAGAAGCTGGGATTACAGAGTATTTTCTTTATGCTTTTGTCAAATCACACACACTCAAACGCATCATCACATTATTTCTTTGTTGCATTGGAGAACCTACAATACAAACCCATATATTCAAAAATAAAATACCCAATGTGATTTCAGAGTGTCTTGCATATTCAATCACACACCCTCATCAAACAATATCATTTATATATACGATTCATATCCAAACTATTTCTTCATGTGGACCCAATCAAAACCATCACGATGTTGTCACAATGATCCTTTTCTGGGAACAAACAAGCTTTAGGGAGAGTCAATTGTTCAAATGAAGACCAAACTTATCATATGTGGACAGAAGTTCATTGCAATGGTTCACAGCAAATGGAAATTTTTGACCAAAGTTTGATCCTGTTGGAATACTGAGAGAGGGTGTGTGGATCAGTATGATCACTTTATACCACTTTTAACCATAATATATATTCTTTCACTTTATCAACAATGTTCAACAGTTTATCATCAATGTGTCATCTATGATTACATTCAATATATAGATCATACACATGTAATCATAAGAAGCATCACATCAACATCACATCAAGAACACAATACACTAGTATTTACGTGGAAACCCAAATGGGAGAAAACCACACAATGTTTTCTTATATATATCAAGAATTCATTCATAAGAAGAACCAACTTCCAAATTCTCTAGTTGCAACTAGAAGGAAGCTACAACCCTCTATTTACAGGTTCCAACTTGAAGGAAGCTACAACTCCATGAATTCTATGGCTCAAACCAGAAGGAGGCTACAACCCCCTGATTATCAGGCTCCAACCTGAAGGAATCTCCAACTCCCTGATTCTTCAGCTACAACCCCCTTTCCTTGCCCCATCCTTCCACCTTGAAATATACATGTAGACCAATTATCACTACCACAATCACTACCACTATCACTATCACTACCACGGTCACATCAACCTGTAACCTGTCAACCTGTCACTGATCAACCTATCCAATCTATCACTGTCAATGACACTCAACCAGATCCTCTCACATGGATCATATACCAAGGACACCTCTCAACTAGATGTCCAACATCACCAACACATGCCTCTACCAAGCATGTACCAATATCACCAACATACCATCACAATATATGTGTCTCAACCATGTACCAAAGAATGTACCAAACCATCAACCTATACCATACCAAGCATCAACCATGTACCACAACAAGTGCATCAACCATGAACCAACACCTGTACCAAATCATGCATCAACCATGCACCAACACCTGTACCATATGCCTCAACCTTGTACATCCACACCATACCATGTATCAATCATGTGTCAACCATGCACATCAACCATACCATATCACTCTTGATCATGCCATATACCATAAGATAAGTCTCAAGTATACACCATAACATGTAACTAAACCATACACTAAGATAGCCAATAATGCTTCTAATCAATGTACTATAACATTACCAAGATGTACCATATCACATACTATCATCACCATGCATGTACATAACACCATAACCATAACCCTTAAAACTTACCTCTGATCCTCTAGTTGACTTGTTGTATTGTAAACTGACCTGTAACTCTTCCATAGTCCTCAACAACCTGGTACCAACATCCCTTCACAACATTTCACAATCCATTTTACATATACGCAACTTGCTCCTCTATTGACAACATGTATACGCGTTTTCCTCCACTACAACTCGTGGATGATCCTGTTTCTCTATGCCTACGACCCGCAAATGTACATGAACTATATTTCTTCAGCTCACAGATGTATGCGACATGTCCTTCTTTGGACCACGAATGTACGCTACATGTCCTTCTTCAACCCACGTATGTATGCGACCTATCCTTCTGTAGTCCACGTATAACCTCAGAAAACTAGGGTTACCAATTTTTTACAACTCTGAAACTTTCACTCCTTCAGACCTTCATTGTCTCAGACTTGATACATTAGATTCAACCTCATTTTCACTAATAGATTTTCCAAAAGATGAACCATCACATTCACAAGATAGATATTCAATGTAAGTGTGTATGTTTAAATGAGAGACTCTTCGAGGTGTATTTATATTAATGCTAGGTAACCTCTTTCCTTATTTTAGGGGTTTCTTGTTACAACCACTTTACCCTTTGACCAAGACTTGTAACCAACTAGGGGCTTCTTGACCACTCTTCGGGGATTCCAACTTTACAAGGTCATATATCCCTGACCGTGAGGAACCACGTGGCATTCCACATATCACCGGAAACAAAACAACGAGTACTATCCATATATGAGGGTATTGTATGCATTTACACTATACATAATATCCATATTTCTCATTCAACTTYGAGTACCAAAAMCACACCTTWGGGGCTACCAAARTTTTCTATCARACTTCTCCAAGGGTTGACATCAATCTCTAAGGGTTGAGATCAATCTCCAAGATCACTATCCAAGGGTTGACATCAATGAAAACCAATTGTCTAAACCAAATTTCCAACAATATCCCCCTTTGACATTGATGGCAACACCAACATTGTTGGCAACACTTAGACATGACAACACTCATGCTCCCGCTGTAATCATCGCTCCTCATCAATTTTTTTTATCTCTCCCCCTTTAACATCAATGGAAAAGGGTATCTCCCCTTGGGGCTGCTCCCCCTATCTTCATTCCTCTATTCTTTCTCTTCACCTTTGACCAAAATTTAACTCCCCCTGTCGATATGTCTCCTCCTGATATTGTACCTAATCTAACCAATCATGGGAAAAAAAAGAAGCTCCCCCTATGGGTATGTCTCCATGTCTGTATGCTACTGAACTTTGTTTTTGGATCTCTCTCTCTCTAATTACTTCCCTTATATGCAATATGTTTTGTAGATCTATGTAGGGTTACATGTAGATGTTTCCTTTCCTCTCTTCCAGTGTTACTTATTGTCCATTGGTGCTTCCTCTTGAAATTCACTGACATATATAAAATGTTGGTTGTGGAGCCTAATTATCTTCCTAATTTAGATGTTTTTTTCAGCCATACTTGGACCCCATTCCCTAAAGGGGGGGTGTGGGGGGTATTTCCCCCCCCACAACTGTCACCAGGGGGGTCCCGGGGGGGTGGGCAGAGACAATTTTTGTAGCCCCTTGTTGGGGGATTTGGGGGCAGCGCCCCCAAATCGAAATATTGGGAAAAAATTCCTCATAAAATATTGTAATTTTGTAGTCAATCTAGACCGTTTATTATAAGGTTGTAGATATGACAGTATAAGTTATGTTAGGGTTTTTTTCCCTAGAAGGAAACCCTCTTTTATGAGGAAATTATATTATGGCTTTGTATCATTGCAGATATTGTATTCTGAGAGAGGAGATTGTGAGAGAAAGAAGAGGAAGTTACAATGGGTTTGTTGTAGGTTGTATCCCTTCATTTGTTGGATAATAATAAATGAAGGACCTGGAAATTTCTCTGGTGGACGTAGCCCACACTGGGTGAACCACATATATCTGTGTCTCTATTGTATTGTGTATTTTCTGTGTTTTATTTCTGCATTTGTTTTATTTTATTGCTCCATGATCCTGTTTTTATAACATTAAAAACATTCATTACTTGATTTCTTCAATCACTTGTCATGTTCACTTGACCACATTGTTCAATGATTTCCTTCTGATGATATAGATTCTATTGACGGTTTCCTTTTTCTGGTTCTGTTGTGCCTTTCACTGTTTTTCCTTTCCGTGACTAACTAATTCCACTGATTCAAATTGTAAATATGCCACTATGCATATGACCCGTGTTTCTTGTACCTGCTAAACATCTCACGAATCCATCTCTATCCATATGTCACAAAATTGTTCATAACCCTGCTACTCAATTATCCACAATGTTGACCCATCTATCACTAAACTGTTATGAAGGCTTCACCTTAATATGATATAACTAATCATCACATGTTCATTTTTATCATACTGAATCAAATATGTCCACTTGATCTTCTATATCTAAAAATCAAACTCTACATGTTTGGAACAACTTGTACTAAAGATATCTTCGCCTAAGTACTATTGACGATTAAAATCACAACGTGAAATTTCACCCGCAAAGTATTGCTAAAGCCTATTATTTAAACTATGATAATAAGATATAATACTAGTAGGTGGGATCCCATTGTAGACCGAAAGCTCAAAGATAGTCATATCACACTTTCATGTTGTTGATTTGATACTGCTTACAAGGTCTTATATGGTTGATGATGTAGTCTTGGTCTTGTTTTTGACATAATGGCAGGTGGATAATGCATTTTATGTGATGTTCCCTTATTTTAAACTCTGATTCTATATTATGAGTGGCATATACTACAATTGTTACATTTGATTGTATCACCATAATTATTGCCTGGCTACACTTGCACATGACATATGTTAGTAACAACATAAAACAAAAGAAATGGAAAGAGACTTATGACAAAAAATTCCAAAAGAAAGGGACTATACTATGTTGTGTTAAGAGGTTATATGAAAATGAAATGAAAAGAAGTTAGTATTAATCCTAACTAGCAATGATTAGTGGCTATGCAAATTGTATTTCAGTTATATTGGGCACATTTGATATATATGGTATGGTATGGTTTTTGGCAATGGTTAATATGGATTTTGGGTGGCACAATTGGCAAGCAATATGTCGCTTCTGCCTTGCCTTTCCTTCCCCTCTTATTCCCCTACTTCCTTACCCTACTCCCTTCTCTACCAAGTTTCAATGGATGGAATTAATGGCATGGTTAATGGTGTGTTTTTTTCTTTGGCTGTCATGTACTTCAAAATTGAATGTGGAGGAACATGGAAGCGATGTGCAGTAAATGCATGTCACTCCATACTTCTCCCATCGAGCCATCACCCTAGAAGGGTTATTGTTTCATTTGGTTTTGTTGGTGGTTAAGCCTCGAGATTCAATCCTGGAAGGAACTGCTCGACCAACTCGCCCTTTTTAAAGCTATTGGTTACAACTATGGTTCTTTTCTCCCATCCATGAATTTCTCTCTGTGTATGAAACGAACGATGGCTCAGTAATGTGTTGGTTTGTGTTTTCTTGAGATTGGCAACTGTGTAAACGCGTGGGTCTTCTCTCTGGAATGATTGTGTGGTTATTCATTTTGCAAATGAAAGAATTGATTTGTTGAAGTTATGATTTTGTTGGTTGTTCTGTGTGGTTAAAACTGTGATGGCTCTTTGGTGTTTTAAGTAGTTATGGGTATTTGGTTGGAGGGTTCCACTCTGTTTAGCCTTGCTAGCCTCTTTCTCACAGTTATGGTAACCATGACCGGTTGTATCTGAGTTGTTACGAGGTTGTTGTATATGTTTTCGAACTACCTTTTGGTCACTGTGTATCTTCCAGATCCATGGTCGTGGGTTGTTCACCTGACCGTGGGATTATTTTTGTGGTATTGGAATCAACAAAGTTGGTTATGGGGTGGTCATTATGCCAAGGTGTATACTTTATGGTGGTTTGGTGATATAATTTATGCTTCAGGCCAGCATTCCCATAGGCATTGTAGTTCATTGATTCAGTGTTTGAATTACAAGAGGGTTATGCCTCTGTGTGTTCTAGGTATTTGTTACTGTCCAGTGAGAAATTGTTTCTCCTCTGCATCATTGCCTACCCTACCCGGTGTTGAATTGTCACACTATTACACAAACTGAGAATTATAAAAATCATGTGGTTCCACCATGCTTGTTTCGAAGGGTTTCTGCCTATTTTTGATATGTTCGGCCTCCAGTCTCTCTGTGCTTTGATGACCAAGTGAACTCTTGATTACTTCTTGTGTTCATTGTTACAAAGACCGATTTTGATAGCCCCAACTATTTGCACTCTTGTTGAGTATCTTGTTGATTGTCATAGATTGGTTGAGTGGTTTTGACAGTTGCTTTGAGTATTATCTCATCTCTGTTTGATTGAGTTGAAGGTTGTGATTGAGGATGAGAATTGATACACAGTCAAGGGATTGTCTCTTTTCATTATGAAAGTTGCGTCAAAAACCTAACTCATTTTTATTGATTAGTTTGGTTGATTGGAAATCAGTGATAATGTGCAACCAATGGTTGTCTCTTCTCGTTATGCTTCCGATTGTTGTATTCCTTCAGTATGGTGTCAATTGTTAGTTGGTGGTTGTTGTGTGTTTTATTAGCCCCAATCGAGATCATTGCAAGTTAAGGAAAATGATGACTATGGCTTCGTTGTTTACTATGTATGGATTATGGAGACATCGTGCATTGTTTTATTTAATTGCACCATCAGAAATGAAACTCGAGTTTTGTATTTTGGTTTCATTGCAAGTTTTATTGGTTAATATTATCAAAAGAGTGAAATCGGTCAAGTTTTAAAAAGTCAGTTCAACTTGGGAAAAGACCTGTGTCTATGTTTGATTTGGGCAATTGCGAATTATGGCCAGTGGTTGATATTTTATAGAAATATATGTTGGATAGAGATGAAGCGACATGGATGTGTGTTTCTTTTGATTTTGATTTAAATAAAAAAATGAAAAGAAATGAAAGGAAACAAGTATTCTCTTGACATAACTGTTGAAAGGCATAGTAATTTTGAGTATGATTATAGACTCTGTTAATTGAGAATTTTAAAGAAATTGGATGTGGGATAGTGAACAATTTTGATACACAGTAATTGTTTAATTGGTGTTGGAATCTTTTGTATTGAATACAAATTTGTTTTTATGGATTACTTAATTTGTTTTACGAACAATATTCATTCTTTTCCCTACCATTATTTCACTTTTCTCACATTACAAGTCCCCTCACCTTCCCATATTCACTATCCACTCCTTGTTCTTAAAATTAAATTATAGTTAAGATAAATTATGTATTGCGATAGTTGAAGGATCACATAGGGATGCATTACAGTCATATACTCTTTTTGATTTATGATAAAGTTGATTGTTTGATGATTTGTGAGCAGTAATCATGATCTATCCCCCCTCATTTTAACACTTTTTTCTCAATACAATCCCTCACATATCCCAGAACCCTTATTCACCCTCTGCTCATTGACAAGTATTAAACGATTTGTATGGATTGGATTGCATGAGTCTGATGTGTTGTTGAGCCAAAATTTGTTTCATATTTAAAAGAGATGTCATGTATAGTTGCTGAAGAAACTATTTTCTAATCAATAATGCATACAAGAATGAGATTTTTTAGTAGAGGTAGCCTTGGCCGAGGTAACAGAGGAAGAGGAAATTGGAACAGGGGCCCTAGAAGGCCAAGGTTCTCTATACATTTTGATGCAGACTTGCAAGAGTTGGGACAACTATTTCAAGCTGGAGTTTTTAACTGGATTGGGAAAGGAGTGGTCCAACCTAGGCCAGAAAGGCCTCCCTTTCAAGCCCCACATGTCCCTGGTATCCCAGTGCCCCCTCATGTCTCACTACAACCTGAAGTCCCTGAAAACGACGGATGGCAAGCAATTGTCCACCCTATAGTATCCCAACACCATGGCTGGCCTACTTTGTCTCTACCTACTCCTCCACCTGTTAATCAAATTTTCCAAGATTCCCTTGTCCACTCACCAATACAGTCTTCCCATGTAAGAAAAATGTTAAAAACCAAGGCCCACCATGCTCCTGACAAAGGAAAATCCATTGTTGCCCCTGCCATTGCTACACTTTGTCCAGAAGTTTCTCACTTGCCTGCTTCACTTCTACCAGTTGATGAATTCTTTTGATCATGTCATCAGGATCTTCCTAGTGGTCTTGGAAGAAATTCGCCACAGGCAAGGTGAGCTGAGAAGGAAAAAATTCTTCAATTCCATATATAAGTTGGAAAGGACAGATACCCAAGGACCTCTTTGTTGTCACCCTATCATCCCACAGAGTGAACTTGAGCTTTGAATCCCATGCTCTCTTGTTATCCTCTAGCAATCTTTTGATGATCTTTACGAGGCTTTTGTTAGAGGATTTTGCTAATCCATTGCCTTGTGGATAGTAGGGGGTAGAGTGAATTAGTGCAATTCTGAATTGCTCACAAAACCTTATCAATGGTTCAACTTTGAAGGATGCAACGTTGTCAATGATGATTCTGGTTGGGAAACCAAACCTTACTATAATATCCTCTAGAAAACCAATGATCACCTTATGAGAAGCGTTCCTTGTGGGGATATATTCTATCCACTTGGTAAAATAGTCTATTGTGGTTAATATCAATCTGTGTTGACCACTTGAAGGAGGGTGAATATCTCCAATAAAATCTAAGCCCAATTGCTGAAAGGGACCCGAATCTACTACATGCTTAAGTGGGAGGGAATTGAGTTGCTTCTTTCCAGAGAATTTCTGACATTTAATACAAGCCCCGACTTTCACACAGACATCAGTGAATAGAGTAGGCCAGTAGTATCCAACCCTAAGAATTTTGTAGATTGTGGTCTTCCAGAAATGATGTCCCCCAGATAGGCTGTTAAGGAACTCGAATATAATCTTTTGGGCCTCCTATGGGTCTAAACATCTCAGAAGCACTCCTAGAGGGTCTTTCCAATACAAGACCTAGTCAATAAGGCAATATCTGATTGCTTTGAGCTTTAAATCCCCCGCCTTGCTCCTTCCCACACCATCTGGAGTTCGCAATTCCTGCAAAAAAAATATAATATCTTTGTACCAGGTGCATTATGCTAACAGAGGGCTATCTCAAGAAATTTTATCAAACGTTTAGCCTGCTGGTTTTCTGAGCAAGTGTTGATGAATTTAACCCCCAAAGATTTACAATTAGATTCAACCAACAACTTGGCTAAACCCTAGCCTTTAACTAGCTTGGTGGGTTTTATTTCCAGATCGAATTCGAGGATTTTGGCAATCCACTTTCTTCTTCTCACGTCTATGTCAAGATGAATGAGAATGTCCTTCACAGAGACTGAAGGGACATACACAATGACCTTTGAATGTAGAACATAGACTCTAAAATCCTTGAGAGATTACACCAAGGCATAGGCCTGCTTCTCCATGATGTCATATTTCACCTCAGCATCTCTCAATGCCCGATTGAAAAAGGAAATGGGTTGCTCCAACCCTTTAGCATTCTTCTGCAACAAAACAGTTGCTACTGTATCACACAAAGCAAAGGAAAAGATCAGTAAATCCTTGGAATAATTAGGACTGATCAACACGGGTGCCTTAGTCAGTGCCTTCTTAATTTGGTTGAAGGATTCTCTAGGATCAACAGTCCATTTCACTTTGTTCCCCTTCCTGATCATAGTTTTGACATGCTTCATTAATTCGACAAAATTGGAAACAAACCTTCTTAGAAAATTAACTTTCCCCAAGAAAGACTGGACCTCTTTCTTGGATCTCAGGAGTGACAAGGTTTGGATTTCTTCCACCCTTCCGAGATCAATTCTTACTCCCTTAGCATATACTATATGCCCCAATAATTTTCCCTCCTTCATGGCAAACAATGACTTCTTGGGATTTAAGGAGACCAAATTTACTGCATTTTAGGAAAACCCTTTTTAAATGCTCATAGTGCTCTCTATCTGATCCGAAGAAGATTATGATATCGTCCAGATAGATGACCACAAACTTTTCCTTTTCTCCAATGAAAGCGATATCCACGGTTCTCTGAAAGGTCACCCCCGTGTTCATCAACTGAAAGGGAATTTTGGCATACATGAATGTACCCCAAGGAGTGGTGAAGGTTGTTTTTTCTCTATCCTCAGGCAAGACCGAGATCTGATTGTATCTTGAAAATCCATCAATCATGGATATCCGTGATGAGCTAGTTACCCTTTGTAATATGTGCTCTGTTTTTGGCAAGGGGTAATTGTCTTTCTTTGAGCTCCTGTTCAGGTTCCTGAAATTGACACAAAGTCTGATTTCCCTACTCTTCTTTCTCACCGGAACTAGGTTGGCCTCCCACTTTGAATATCTCAAAGGCACGATGATCTGGGCATCCAACAGTTTCTTTACCTCTCTCTCCATGATAAGCAGTAGCATAATATTTATTTGTCTTAATTTCTGCCTAAATGGTTTGGTCTCCTCTTTCAGTGGAATCTTATGCTCAATAACGCTAGTGTCATACGTTCTGAGGTCTTCATAGGTCCAGGAAAACACATCAGCAAATTATTTTAACAACTCATCATCCTAGGCCCTCTTCTCCTTTGATAGGCTGCTTGAAAACTTAACAAACTTTGGATCCCCCTTTGTACCAATGTTGCACTCAGCTACATCAACACCCTCAGTTGGGCCTTTAAGATTTATTGCCACATCATTCCCATCGAACGATATTTCCAGGGGAACCAATCCCTTTGGAATCTGATTGCTAGGCAGTTGAACAATATGGTGATTAGCAATTTTATTCAAAAATTCTTTAGGGGAAGGGACACCCTCAGAATCATGATCCTGATCAATGTGTAATGCAGAGAACTCATCAACTAACTCAAGACATCTTCTGATTTTGAGATCATCCTCAAACACCTTCCAATTCTTGATATTATTAGGTACATAGGGCATATATCTAATTTCAACATCATACCTGAGCTTAGGTGGTAGTGGGATACTGAACTGGCTTGCTGAGACAACTAGAGAATCGACCATGACATTTTCTTCCCTGGGAACAAATGAAATGTTGAAGGCCAAGAAAAATCCGTCAATCAGGTCCCACACTTCATTTCTGTAACTTCTAAGCTGAGGGTGCTTGGCCTGATAAGTCTTTCTAATCTGCTGGACAATCAACTCGGCATCCACGAACACTAATATCTCTTCAATTCCCATCTCCTTTGCAACTCTCAAACCTAAAACAAGAGCTTCATATTCTGCCACATTATTGGTAGTTTCAAACTCTAATTTGTATGACAGGGATATGGTTTCATGACAAGGTGACACAAAAACCACTCCAGCACCAACACCTTTACTAGAAGAGGCTCCATTGAAAAACATTTTCCACATAGAGGTAATTGGAGGGGGATCTTCACCGACAGTAATGGAATTTCTGATCTCAAGAGGGGGTTCAGGGGCATCGATGAACTGCAATAAGATGGATCCTAAATTAGTATCCAGGGAAAATATAGGATGATTGGTGGGGTCCACTTCATCACTGATAATGTAGGCCAATTGAGCTTCTCTGTATAGTCTTCTATGCTCCCCTCCAAATAATGGAATGGTAGCATATTTGAGGTCCATCTGAAAGGTTCCCACAAGTCATTTTACCCAATATCTTGACAACAATATGCCGAACTTGGGAGGAACGTCATCCACCACAATATCCATGACCACACTTTTCATGGGTAGATGGAACAATGTCACCACCAGGTCTTTGATGACCCAAGACATTGTACCCTCCTCGAATCAAAAGAATACAAATCATGATAGGCTTTTGTGATTTCCAATTTGAGTTCTTCCATGACAATTTTGGGCATGAGATTATGAGATGCCATTGAGTCCATCAGGCAATTATGCAACACCTTGTCATGTATGTTCAGTGATGTGTAGAAGGGAGGGGATGAATCATCTCTATATTCTACCATAGGACCTAGGATGACTACGGGATTTTCATCTTGGATATTCACTGAGTCTGTGGAATGGCAGGATTGCTCAAACTGCAGCAGTTTAGAGAGGGACCTTTTGAAGTCTTCGTGCTTGACTAGCTCTGAAAGGGGAACAAGTATTCTGATCTTCTAAATTTCATGCTCAAGTGGAGATCAACCGAGATGTAACCTTCGATGAGAATGCAACTTTCAGTAAATCCAAACAAATCCATGCAGAAGAGGCACATGAAGAAGAGAATGAAGTTCTTAAAGTTCCAAAGGTAGTTGAACCAGAGGAATTCATTCCAGAGGATCATGACATGGTAGAACCTCAGAAACCATCTGATATACCTTCTTGCAAGAGAAGACCAGCTTGGGCACAAGATATTATCAGAGATGCAAAAAGAATTGGTGCCCTAGAGAAATATTTCAGGAAAGTAAGAAGATGAAGCCGTATTCCAGCTATGTGGCATGCTTGTGTGACATAATGGATGCAGAACCTTCCAGTTATGAAGAGGCTGTAAAAAATCAACTATGGAAATATGCCATGGTAGAGGAACATCAGTCCATTATGCAAAATGATGTCTGGGATGTGGTTCCCAGACCAAAGGAAAAATTTGTCGTGAGTTCGAAATGGATCTACAAGACGAAACACACAGTTGATGGCAGTATTGAAAAATATAAGGAAATATTTTTGGCCCGAGGTTTCTCTTAGAAGGAAGGGATTGACTATGAAGAAAATTTTTCTTTCATAACAAGATATACCTTGATCAAGACTATACTTTCATTGGCCTCTATGATGGAATGGAAGGTGCACCAGATGGATGTAAAGACAGTCTTCTTGAATGGTGAAATAAAAGAGGAAGTTTATGTGGAGCAACCACTTGGATTCGAGACACATGACATGGAGACTCATGTGTGCAAATTAAAGAAGGATTTATATGGATTGAAGCAGGCACTGAGAGCATAGTATGGTAGGATTGACAATTTTCTAATGAGCTTGGGTTTTACCAAGAGCAATGCATATCTTAACCTTTACTTTAAGGTTGAGGATGGTGAACCAGTGATTCTACTATTGTATGTAGATGACCTGTTTCTAACAGGTGTGAAAAAACTCATCACTCAATGTAAGAGGAAATTGGCTACAGAATTCGAGATGAAAGATTTAGGAATGATGCACTACTTCTTGGGACTAGAAGTTTGGTAGAGATCAGATTGGATTTTCCTATATCAAGGAAAGTATGTAGAGGAAATTTTGACGAGGTTCAAGATGTTGCACTGTAAGGCCATGGTTACCCCGATGGTATCAAATCTTAAGTTGTTGCAGGATACAACTTCAGAGATTGTGGATTCTACCTTATACAGGATGATAGTGGGCTCGTTGATGTAATTGACGAACACAAGACCATATATATGTTTGGTTGTGAACACCCTGAGTCAACATTTAGAGCAGCCCAGACAGGTTCATATGGTTGTAGTAAAACATGTGTTGAGGTACCTTAAGGGTACTCTAGATCATGGTCTCTGGTATAGATCTGACCATGAGTTTGGATTGTATGGATACTCAGATTCAGATTGGGCCGACAGTATTCCTGATCAGAAGAGAACTTCCAGATACTGTTTCAGTGTTTTCTCTAGTATGGTCTCATGGAGCAGCATAAAGCAGTCATGTGTGGCACTTAGTATGGTTGAAGTTGAGTATGTGGTAGCATGTGCAGTGAGTAGAGAGGCAATATGACTTCGGAAGTTGTTTTATCGGTTATTTGGTCTCAGATTGGAGGCGACCTACATTTGGTGTGATAACCAGAGTTGCATGAAGTTGTGAGAGAACCCGGTGTTCCATGACAGTTCAGATCATATCGAGATCAGATACTACTATATCAGGGATATTGATCCGAAATCGGATTCAGAAGGCTGTCAGGGCATGAAAAATGCTCAAAAATGAAAGTGCTCGGAATCCGACGAAACCAACACCATTACGTCCGGCTCGTCTTCTTGATTCCGGTGGTATAATTTTTATGTCAAACGGAGTCAGTATGAGGAAGATATCGCATTCTGTCCGCCGAGCCAAACAGGGAAAATTTTGGAATGCTGACTGTACCTGTTCGTACAGTCCGTACAGGACACGTGTCAGTCCATACAATGACACATGTCATGTCTGTACAGTGACGTGGCACGTCCGTACGATGGCATGTGGCATGGCCGTACAGGTGACACGTGGCAGCACCAGAGTGTGACACGTGTCAGGCAGATTTGGTGTTTTGGACGTACGGTTGGACCAATCCCGAGGTGACACGTGTCACCACTGGAAGGGTGACACGTGGCACGGGATGATGTCAGCAGCATACGTGGAGGATGATGTCAGCATCATATGGCAAGTGACGTGGCAGTGACGCGTGGCAGTGACGTGGGCCAATGAGCGGTTGACAAGTGGCATGTTCTGGTTGGTTGTCTTCATCGAATCAACGACTGCCACGTGGCACCCAGATATTGGTTCTTTGGATTTGGTTAGTTATTCAAAACTTATGTCATCCACTGGATTCGAACCGGGGATCACCCACCGAAGCAACGCTTTAAACAAGGTTCCGTGACCACCGCGCCCCCGTGCAATTCTTGTTATGTAAACAGTTTTAAATATATTTAAGTTTATTGTTTATGTTAAATGGTGGAGGGCGGGGCCGGGGCTTAGCCCCGACCCCCAGTTATATGTGTTGGTATATGACCACCGTATTGAAACGGGGCGTGCAGGAATTCAGAGCGGGTCTTTTAAATGGCGCGGGGTTTTAATATAATATTTGTTTATGTTTGAATGGTTAGCCCGCGGTTCCATTGAACCGACTATGTAACCAACCGGTAGCCAAAGGGGGGTGGCCTGCGCTAGCGCGTGGCCACATGAACCCCATATGACCTTGCTAAAGGAGCGCGCGCATGTCTGGAGGGGGCTAAGCCCGGTTTATTTAACTATATTATGGTTGGAAGTGGGTTTTATAACCACTTTAACTAATTTTAATGTAATTAACTCTTAATTGGGAGTTATTGGGCTTTTTTTGAGCCTAATTCTTGGGAGGAAGTTGGAGATTGACAACCAACTTTTCCCACTATTTAACCAAGGCCATGTTGAGGCCATTTGGTAAGCTTTTGGAGAGCATTCAGAGAAGAGATGTTGATGCAAGACCAAGATAAAGCCAGTTTGAGGCAGAGGAGCTGTTGAGGTAGAGATGTCGTTGGACGATTTCTGAGAGTTCGGTATATCCGTTTCAGGTGCCGTAAGTTGTGCAAGATTCTAGAGATCATGGCGAACAAGACCAGATCAGTCTAGAAGCCAATCAGCATTGTAAAGATGTACTAGTAAGTTTTCAAAAAGAAATCAAGAAGCCTCCCTCA
This sequence comes from Picea engelmannii, assembly GCA_009831015.1. NCBI lineage: Eukaryota > Viridiplantae > Streptophyta > Pinopsida > Pinales > Pinaceae > Picea > Picea engelmannii. Next base: position 1,761,396 of record ML789398.1, read on the forward strand.
CAGAGAAAAGGCCCGGAGACGTAGGCAAAGTTGCCGAACTCCGTTATCAAACTTGTGCATTATGGTTTGTTGTTCTTTATTGCATTTCAGATTTACATATATGTCTATGGATGTATAATGCGTTTTATTTTCTCGGTCTTTCGTTAAGTTTCCCAATGGTCAATAAATGCATGCAAATAAAAACTCAACCATAGTCATTTCGAAAAATCCTGACGGATCAAGTGGTATCAGAGCTAGTTGACATTTGGAATTGAGCTTGCATGTTAACCAGGGAAGAGCACATCTCAAGGAGGAAAATGGCATCTACAGGAGGACTTTCTCAAGACGAGAAGAAGTTCAGAGATTCGGTGTTTTCCATGGCCGAGATGGTGAAGGTGTTGTATGAAGACTACTTGGAAC
>ML789398.1:1761844-1781386 GCA_009831015.1 Picea engelmannii
GAAGGAAGTGCCTTCTACATTTGTTTCAGACAACATATCTGAGGTATGCAGTGAAGGTTTCTCATCAAATTTTCCTCATTCTCATCAAGTTGGTTTTGGTGAATTCGAAAAACACACAAAAGGTGTAGGTTTAAGAATATTTACCAAGATGGGTTATGAAAAAGGAAAGGGCCTTGGACGTCAAGGTCAAGGAATTATAAATCCCATTGAGATTGAGGAAAGGTCTCGATACTTAGGATTGGGATATGAAAGAGGGGACCTTGGAGAGTCTTCCAAGATGGGTTCCAAATCTTCGGAAGCAAGTGATGCTTCAAATGGCCAACTCAAGACATTGCAGGAACACTTCACAAAAGGAAATAACGCATCACTTCAGGATTGTGGTAGTGAATGCAAGTCGTCTCCAAATAAAGGTGAAGATCAACATGGAAGGTATAATGGTCATGTTTTTGTTAATTCTCCTTTTGATTATAACAAGCATAATCAAGTAAACCGGAACTTGTGGAAACTTTATCCATGTACTTATTGTCAGTCAACTAAGCATTGTGTTGCCAAGTGTTGGAAGAGACAAAATTTGTACAGGAAACCTATGTCGTTCAGGAAGGAAACACGACGTAAAGGCTCAAGTCCACAACGGAAGAAGGAGAAGGTTAAGCAGGTCTGGATGCCAAAAACTCGTTGTACATTTTGCAGCAAGAGTGGACATCAAGAGGCTAGCTGTTGGAAGCTTAATCCAGAGCTTCGTCCAAAGAAGGGCAAGAGGATTTTGCATGCACCCACGAAGGAGGAAGGATTACCAGCGAAGCAAGAAGAACATCGTGAAGGAAAGAAAGCAGTCACTTGGTTCTGCCAGAAGTGGATGTCTCAACTTCATTGTGTTTTTCTTTCCCTGATGTAATCATCTTTCAGAGACAAAGAGCAAGCCGGGTGGCTTATCCCGAGCTTGTCGAGTGGTCAGTAACCTTTTGGGGACCAAAAGGTCTTATTGTTGGGAGGTGTGATCCGAAATCGGATTCACAAGGCTGTCAGGGCATGAAAAATGCTCAAAAATGAAAGTGCTCGGAATCCGACAAAACCAACACCATTACGTCCGGCTCGTCTTCCTGATTCCGGTGGTATAATTTTTATGTCAAACGGAGTCCGTATGAGGAAGATATCGCATTCTGTCCGCCGAGCCAAACAGGGAAAATTTTGGAATGCTGACTGTACCTGTCCGTACAGTCCATACAGGACATGTGTCAGTCCGTACAGTGACATGTGTCATGTCCGTACAGTGACGTGGAACGTCTGTACGATGGCATGTGGCGTGGCCGTACAGGTGACACGTGGTAGCACCAGAGTGTGACACGTGTCAGGCAGATTTGGTGTTTTGGACGTACGGTTGGACCAATCCCGAGGTGACACGTGTCACCACTGGAAGGGTGACACGTGGCACGGGATGACATCAGCAGCGTACGTGGCGGATGATGTCAGCATCGTACGACAAGTGACGTGGTAGTGACGCGTGGCAGTGACGTGGGCCAATGAGCGGTTGACAAGTGGCATGTTCCAGTTGGTTGTCTTCATCGAATCAACGGCTGCCACATGGCACCCAAATATTGGTTCTTTGGATTTGGTTAGTTATTCAAAACTTATGTCATCCACCGGATTCGAACCGGGGATCACCCATTGAAGAAACGCTTTAAACAAGGTTCCGTGACCACCGCGCCCCCGTGCAATTCTTGTTATGTAAACAGTTTTAAATATATTTAAGTTTATTGTTTATGTTAAATGGTGGAGGGCGGGGCCGGGGCTTAGCCCCGACCCCCGGTTATATGTGTTGGTATATGACCACTGTATTGAAATGGGGCGCGCGGGAATTCAGAGCGGGTCTTTTAAATGGCGCATGGTTTTAATATAATATTTGTTTATGTTTGAATGGTTAGCCCGCGGTTCCATTGAACCGACTATGTAACCAACCGGTAGCCAAAGGGGGGTGGCCCACGCTAGCGCGTGGCCACATGAACCCCATATGACCTTGCTAAAGGAGCGCGCGCGTGTCTGGAGGGGGCTAAGCCCGGTTTATTTAACTATATTATGGTTGGAAGTGGGTTTTATAACCACTTTAACTAATTTTAATGTAATTAACTCTTAATTGGGAGTTATTGGGTTTTTTTTTAGCCTAATTCTTGGGAGGAAGTTGGAGATTGACAACCAACTTTTCCCACTATTTAACCAAGGCCATGTTGAGGCCATTTGGTAAGCTTTTGGAGAGAATTCAGAGCAGAGATGCTGATGCAAGGCCAAGATAAAGCCAGTTTGAGGCAGAGGAGCTGTTGAGGTAGAGATGCTGTCAGACGATTTCTGAGAGTTCGGTATATCCGTTTCAGGTGCCGTAAGTTGTGCAAGATTCTAGAGATCATTGCGAACAAGACCAGATCAGTATAGAAGACAATAGGCATTGTAAAGATGTACTAATAATTTTTCAAAAAGAAATCAAGAAGCCTCCCTCACAGAGAAAAGGCCCGGAGATGTAGGCAAAGTTGCCGAACTCCGTTATCAAACTTGTGCATTATGGTTTGTTGTTCTTTATTGCATTTCAGATTTACATATATGTCTATGGTTGTATAATGCATTTTATTTTCTCTCTCTTTCGTTAAGTTTCCCAATGGTCAATAAATGCATGCAAATAAAAACTCAACCATAGTCATTTCGAAAAATCCTGACGGATCAGATATGGTATAGAGGGGAGTAGTGAGGCTCTAGTTCATGACTACTGAGGATCAGGTTGTGGATGTGTTCACCAAGCCGTTGTCAACGACAAAGTTAGAGTACTTTAGGGACAAGCTTGGTGTCGTCCCTCTTAAGAGGGAGTGACAGGTGGAACTCATCCAGCATGAAAAAGGGCTGGCACTGAGTATGGAAAAATATCATCCAACATTAAAAAGGGTTCGCACTGAGTCTGGTGGGTCTCATCCAGCATGAAAAAGGGCTGGCATTGAGACATGAGTGCATATGACCAAGTATTGATGCATCGTAGGGAGTGGATGTCCTGGGGACATGTTGTAGTTATTGAGAGCTACCCACATACCTTGGTTGCATGGGGTGAAGTCATGTTGCACTATGGATATCCGAGGATGTATAGATTCACATGTTCAATAGTCAATGGATGTGATCTTGTGTGGTATCAGACTTGGAGTCTGTGTCTGGAAAGAATACCTTCCTAGTTAAGAGGGAGTGTTAATACTTTTGGTGTAACTACAGAATATATTCTTGTATATTTGTTTTAGTCAAACCTTTAAAAGGTTATTATAATTATATTGTAAAAGTCGGTTCAGCATAAATTATTATATTATTGGTATTTTACTTATAATTGTAAAATGCCCCATTGTGGCTAGTCGACATTGTTTTATGGGTTAGTTAGGTCAAGAGACACTGTTGTGTATAAATAGAGGATATGTTCCTCTCATTTGGACACACGTGTAGAAATTTTAATACAAATTATGTATTGCCTGGATTCTCCTTATCTAACAATTATATGCCATTGTTAAATACAGAATCACTTCTACTAATATTCTTGTGGAATTTAAAACACGATCGCCAATTATAATATCAAGAAGAAATATCAATCACACATAACACAGGTGTTTTTACCGGGAAAGCATAAAGCTAAAAACCCCACTATCATATATTATGTATATATCATGGATCATGAGACAATCTCATACAAAACTTTAATCCAAGAGCTCTCAGTACAATATACAATTGTCTTACACTGTCATACAAAAATTGGCAAATTCATGTGCCAATTTACTGCTTCCAGATAGCCTGCCTCCTATGCGTAATCCCTGCTATTGGAAATCCCTGCAATGAATGAATTCCTCTTGCCTAGGTTGTGCATTCCTCATTGGCACATCCAATTTGTCTATGGTTTCATGATTGCACCCACTAAAGTCACAACTGCTAGTCAAACTATCCCTTTCACCTGTTATCTCAACTGGGTCTCCACTGGATCTGACATGCATGTAGTTAACATTGGTAAATCTTCAGTTGCATGTGAGACCATTGACTGTGAATTAATTAATAATTAATTCACTGATCTCTCACTAGTGTAAGTTCAGTTACAACTAGTACAACTGAGCTTAACTCACTTAACTGAGTCAAACTACTTTACAACTCACATAACTACACATCCAACTCTATTACAACTTCAAGTCATTCAGTTACAACTAATTCAACTTGCATGTACCACCAATCAACCTTTGTACTCGAATTTCCTATAGCTAACTAATTTGCCACTTCAATTGACTATTTCCAAGTGCTCATTGAGAATAGATTAATAATTATTGTCCAACTATTGTTAAGGGATAATAATAGTCAACATACATCTATAAATAGAATTTTTTCACCATCTATAAATAGACATCATCTATAAATAGAATTTGCTCATCATCTAAAAATAGAATTCCACTTAAAAATAGCTTGAGGCTCCATCCTAGTGTAGGTGCATAATTTTCACTAGGATATTCTTGTTGAATCTCAACACTCCCTCTCAAGAAGAAAGGGATTATCCTTCACCCCGATCTTGTCTCTATGGTATTCGAAGTTTCTCTTGGTGAGTGCCTTCGTCAGAATGTCTGCATCCTGATCTTCCGTAGGAATGTACTGAAGAAACACGATCTTTCGTTGCACACAATCTCTGATATGATGATACTGGATATCTATATGCTGAGATCTATCATGAAACACATGATTAATCAAGAGTTTAATGCAACTTTGATTATCACAATGAATCACTGTTGGATCTAAATGAGAACCAAACAAACCAACCAAGATCTTTCTCATCCAGATAGCCTCACATGCAGCTTGACTTGCTGCCATGTATTCTCTTCCTCTGAACTAAGTGCTACGGATATTTGTTTCCTATTGTACCAAGAAACAATTGTAGATACGATACTAAAGATCCCCCCTGATGTGCTCTTTCTATCCGTTGGGCTGCCTGTCCAATCTGCATCCGTGAAGTCATGCAACTTCACCTCATCTAACTATCTGTACCATAATCCATACTCAGATGTTCCCCTCAGGTATCTCAGGACATGCTTGCCTGCCTTCCAAAAGAGCTTGGTAGACTTAACCATCGCTTGACTCAGCTGGTTAACCGCATAGAAAATGTCCAGTCTCATGTTCACTAGATACATTAGCGAACCCACTAACTGTCGATAGACAGTAGCATCCACTACCTCTCTAGAAGTAGCATCCTCTTTCCTCTAGTTTCCTGGAAGAGGAGTATCCATGGGTTTGCAACCCTCCATGTGAAACTTACCCAGTATCTTCCTTGCATACTTTCCTTGAGACACAAAAAGTTCACCATCCCGCTACCATATTTCCAATCCAAGGAAATAATGAAGGAGGCCCATATCCTTTATCTCGAACTCCTTTAAAAGGTCCTCCTTGCATGAGTGTATCATCTTCTCATCACCAGTCAGTATTAAATCATCAACATAAATAACAATGATTAAAATCTTACCCTTCACCACTGATTTGTCGACCGGTCTTGGGACAATTTCCCATGCACTGTTTTTGACAATGGAGTCATACTCCTCCACCATTGCATCAACCCATGTGGGCTACTGCACTGCTTCCTGAAAGGAAGATGGCTCAGTCACAATACATTTACTCATGAGAGCCATGTATCCAGTAAATCGGTTAGGAGACTGTCTTTGTCTGTACTGTGAAGTAGGGGCTCCTACATTCTGCTCAACATCAATTCTCAGTCTATCATCTTCCTTGGTGCGCTTTCTGCAATTTCTTATGGATGGCTCTGCATGAGTGGATTCCTCCACTCCATAAACCTCCTCATGTGGTTGATCCACATCTTGAGACTCATTTTTGGGAACCAGCAGTTCCTCCTCAACATGCAAGTCTAGCTCCCTCTCAAGCAACAACTGCATGGCTTTCCCCTCATCGAATTTTATATCCCATCACATAACAGTCATCTTACTGTTAGAAAAATACACACGATAATTATGGGGTGTTTCTGTGTACCCCACAAATATCCCAACTTCAACAGTTAGCTCCAGCTTCTTCCTGGCGTTCTTGGTCACATGCACATAAAGAGATGAGCCAAAAATATTAAAGTGAGAAACATCTGGTTTCTTACCAATGAAAGCTTCTTCAGGTGTACTCATTCCAAGTACTCTATGAGGACAACGGTTTTGCACATAAACCGCAATGTTGCATGCTTCTGCCCACAAATGAATTGGCAGGCCCTGATCATGCAACATCGCTCGTGCTGCACCCACGATCGTTCTGTTCTTCCTCTCTGCGACCCCATTTTGTTATGGGTTATGAGGCACTATGAGTTCTCTTCGAATTCCTTCTTTGCTGCAGAAGTCTTTGAATTCATTAGAGATGTATTATCCACCATTATCTCTCCTCAGAGCCTTCACTTGCTTCCCCAACTCTTTCTCCACCAATGCTTTAAACTCACAAAACTTTGAGAATGTTTGATCCTTCTTCTGCATGAAGAAGATCCAACATTCACAAGAAAATTCATCAACAAAAATAACATAATACTTATGTTTTGTTGTTGAAGCAACCGAGAATGGTCCACAGACGTCTGTGAGAATTCTCTCTAGGATCACCGAAGCACAGTTCTCCTTTTCGTGAAAGGTTGACTTTACATACTTCCCCATGGTGCAACCCTTGCACCGATCTAACTGAACAAGTGTTCCCATTGGAAGTCTAGTAGATATTTGTTGCATGATTTTCAAGGCTCCATGATGAAGATGGCCCAATCGCCTGTGCCATAATTGCGAGGCAAGGGCCTCACCATTTGCATCTCCAACAAACTTCTTGTTCTTCTTCTTCTACTGACAGTTAGCAGCGAGATGCCCATGTTCGTGACAATGAAAACACTTCACTGTGGAAAAATCCAACTTCTTTCCTTTAGACTCGGATTTTGAATGGAATTTCTTCCCCTTCCCTTTCCTTGCCTTGGCAGCCAATGCACAATCCTCTTCATCATCATACTTTAATGAAGATCCATATCTGGTGTTCCGCTTGAACTCCTCTTGCACCAAATCTGACCATGGCCATTGAAAACCATTTCGATATTGAATCAGCTGTAGCACCAAGAAATTCTTTCTGCAAATTCGAATTCTATCCAATGACAAACTCATCTTGTAACACACCCACTATGGGAACTAAGATTTTTCATCTTTTTCTTTCTTCTTCATCATTGAGGGACAGAGTTTCTGAATTCCTACAAGGTTCTAGCGTAGGCTAGGTCCTCCAATCAGGACCTTCACCAAACCAAATCACAGGTTCTTTCATCAAAAATCCGTCGTGTACAATTCACGCACCAAGTGTAGGATTCACTTCCATGTGTCCTTCGGTTGTGACCCCGGGCTAAGCTAAGAGGTGCCTTTCGCATTTCGGGACTTCAGAAACCGGGAGTTTGAGATGCAAGGGAGTCAAATTATTTGACTCTTCAAACCCTGAAACCCGAAATCCTATTCACAGCAAGCCGCTTCGAGATTTCACTCATCGGAACTTCGTGTACTGGGATTTCATACCCTTTGGATTTTCGAATGCCACAACACTGGAACCCATATATCTACTAAGTTCCTTTTAGGGTTTCGCAAGTCAGGATTTTGCGATATGCGAGGAAGAGGGGCCTCGTATCTAGGATACCTGGGAGCCAAAACTCTGAACCATATATCCACTAATCACTAAACGCATTCCTGGGTTTGGCAGGTCGGTATTTCATGATGTGTGATGACAAGAGATCTCGCACCTAGGATATCCAAGAGCCGAAACTCTGAAGCTCATATATCCTCTAAACTCACTTTAGGGTTTCGTCAGTTGGGATTTCGCGATGTGTGATGACAAGAGGTTTCGCATCTGGGTTTCCCGGGAGCCGAAACTCTGAAGTTCATATATATACTCTAAGCTCGTTTCGGGGTTTCGCAAGTCGGGATTTCGCGATGTGTGATGACAAGAGGTCTCTCATATGGGTTTCCTGAGAGCCGAAACTATGAAGTTCATATATATACGCTAAACTCATTTCGGGGTTTCGCAAGTCGGGATTTCGCGACATGCGAATACAAGGAAACTTGCCCTTGGGTATCCCGGGTGCCGAAACGCCAAAACACCAAACTCTAACCACGCTATACAATTTCATGGTTTCACAAGTCGGTATTTCGCGACATGTGAAGACAAGGAAACTTTCCCTTGGGTATCCCGGGTGTCAAAACGCCAAAACACCAAACTCTAACCACACTATACCATTTCGGGGTTTCGCAAGTCGGGATTTTGCGACATGCAAAGACAAGGAAACTTGCCCTTGGGTATCCTGGGTGCCGAAACGAAGAAACACCAAACTCTAACCAGGCTATACCATTTTGGGGTTTTGCAAGTCGAGATTTCGCGACATGCGAAGACAAGGAAACTTGCCCTTGGGTTTCCCGGGTGTTGAAACGCCGAAACACCAAACTTAGGCCATAAAATCCTTCAATGGATTCTTGGGTAATTATCACCAGGCTTGGTGACCTGACTAAAAGGCCTTCTTAAATTATCAAGCTATGAACTCTATGACAGGGGTGAGGTAAGCTTAAGTATTTATTTTAAAACGATAGTCCTTTCAAGGAACTCACTCAAGCTCTGGAATATGATGGAGCTTCCTGGAAGGAGGTGCCTTCGGGGAGACAACCCAGGGAATGGCATGGGTCAAGTACATGGGACAACTCTCTAGGGAACGGGCTCAAAATATGAACTTATTCGTTCTATACGTAAATCGATTATAGTTATATAAGTATAAGCACGCATTCATTGTTGCTGATCGAAACACCAGACAAACACTTCTATACAAAAATCAATCATTTATAATTGTACAAACATGAGCATGCATCCATTTTATTCAATTCAAGATACAAGATGTAAACACTTATCAGAAAGAACACCAAGTATGGCACGACCGCTGAGAGGGGTGCTCGTTTCCACCCAACCGTAGGCTCAACGACTCCCAACGGATTTACCACTAGCCACCCCCGAGCTAGACCACGAGGCTTTGAGACTCAGTCTCCTACTTCCCACTCGTCGGAAGTCAAGGACGAAGGTTACTCTCCTTCTTCTCTGCTCAAGACTCGCTGTATTTTCTAGAGTTCCTTTGGTTCTCCTTCTTCGATTCTTGTTGCATGCCCTCTCCCTGCACTTCCTTTCTTACTTTGTCCTGCAAGGTTGCATGTGGCGCAAATTCCCCCACAGTGGCTAGGTCTGAGGGCTTCTACGGATGGGCGGTTCACCCCCATCCCCTCATTAACTCATGAGGATCCTCCCCACCTACCATCCTGGCGAGTAATTCATTCCAGGGCCAGAGAGTAACTTTGGTCTTTGAGCCAGTAAAGACCAATACGGTATTGGTTCGGTGGAAGTTAACACCACCATTCCATGTGCCTTCCACCACCTTTCATCAACCATCATGGTCTCTTTTTCAGCACATCCCCCCTCCCAATATTCATGCAACATATATTCACACATCATTTACATTCATCGACCCTTTATACAGGGTCCATGAAATCACAAATTCACATCTTGGAGTTTTCCATAGTTCTTGTCCAATATAGTTATTTTTACAAACTGGGGGAAACAAAGTGTTACAATTCCCTCCCCCTTTTAAAGGAACATCGTCCTCAATGTTCTATCTATCAATAGAACATGTAAGTACATAAATAAACAATACCAGATATGTCTGTTTCATGGCATCTTCCATTTCCCAGGTAGCCTCATCTGGGCCAAAATGTTTCCACTGCACCTTGACCTGTGCAATGGTTTAGTTCTTGAGCGGGGTTTCCTTTCTGTCCAGTATGCATTGAGGTTCTGGTAGGAATTATCCCTCTGGTTCCACCTGGATCATAGATCAGTCAATTATATGATTAGAATCATGTACATATTTCTTCAATAACGAAACATGGAAAACATTATGTGCTTTTACTGTGGGGGGAAGTGCTAGCATATAGGCTACAGGTCCCACTCTATATATAACTTCAAAGGGTCCACAATATCAAGGTGCAAACTTGGCACATGCTCCCATCTTCAAGGAACTCTTCCTGGGCCTAACTCTGAGGTATACATGGTCTCCCACCTTGAACTCTCTTGGAGTTCTCTTTTGGTCGACGTAACTTTTCTGCCGGTTCTGAGCAACCTTTAGATTTTGTTTTATATGAATCACTTGTTGTTCCATTTCTTTCAACATGTCGGGTCCAATAGTAACTCTGTTTACAGGATTACTCCAACTGACTGGAGTATTGCATGGCCTACCATAGAGGACTTCGAAAGGGCTCATCTTCAGGGATTCTTGGTAGCCGTTGTTGTAGGCAAATTCCACCAGTGGCAGGAAACCTTCCCACTTTTAGGTTGATGCATTACGTGCATCCTGAGCATGTATTCTAATATTTGGTTCACCCTTTTCGTCTGTCCATCGTTTTGAGGGTGATAGGTTGTGCTAAATAGTAACTTGGTCTCCAAACCAGCCATTGATGATTTCCAAAATTTGGAAGTAAATTTCGTGTCTCTGTCAGACACGATCTCTTTCGGCATACCATGCAGTCTGAATATCTCCTTCATGAATATGTTGGTGATGTCTATTGCCTTACAAGTTGACTTGACGGGGATAAAATGAGCGGACTTGCTCAATTTATCCACCACTACGATGATGGCATCATTCTGTTTGGTCGAGGTTGGTAATCCAGTGATGAAATCCATGGAGATGGTTTCCCATTTCCATTTCGGGATTGGTAGAGGTTGTAATAATCTTGTTGGGTGTCGGTGTTCTGTTTTAACCTGTTGGCATTCTATGCATTTGGCTAAGTACTCAGCTATGTCTTTCTTCAATCCAGGCCAATAGAATTGTTTCCTGGTGGCCATGATCATCTTCTAGTATCCTGGATGACCACTGTAGGGTCTTTTGTGCAGTTCATCCATTATAAACCTCTTCAAGTCGTCACAATCTGGGATATACAATATGTTTTTGTAAGTGAGCAGACCTCCTTCCATCATCTAGTAGCCTCCATATTTTATCCCTGTGGGTTCTTGCTACAGGTACGAGGTCACGGTCTGGAAGAATGTGTCTGTCTCTTGTGCATTTCTGACTCTTTCCTTGACATCCGTCTCGCAAGTGCTTATCGTTGTCAGGTGAATTGTTTTCATGCTTCTGCTAAGGGCATCGACCACCCTATTTTCCTTTCCCTTAATATGTTTGATTTCAAAATCAAATTCGCTGAGGAGGGCCATCCACCTATCTTATCTAGCATTGAGCTTTGGTTGGTCAAATAGATATCGCAATCCACAGTGGTCTGTCATAAGTACAAATTTTCTTCCTAGGAGGTAATGCCTCCACATTTTTAAGGCGTGCACTATGGCGGCTAGATCTAGATCATGGGTCAAATAGTTCACCTCGTGCTCATTCCATTTCTGGGATTCATAGCAAATCACACTTCCTCCTTTCATAAGGACTCCTCCGAGCCCTTCCTTACAAGCATCTGTGCATATGAGGAAATCAGCTTCGGGGCTGGCGACCTTCAGCACGGGTGCGTGGGTCAATAGATGTTTCAAGGTTTGAAATCCTTCTTCATATTTTTGTGTCCACGTGAATTTCATCCCCTTCTTCTGGAGGGTAGTGATTGGACACCCAATCTTGGAGAATCCTTTTATAAATCTCCTATAGTATCCTGCCAAGCCCATAAAGGATCTGATATCCGAAACATCCTTCGGGGTAAGCCATTCCATGATAGACTTGATCTTATCAGGGTCTACTGTTACCCCTTCTTCTGATAGGACATGGCCCGAGTAATGTATTTGCTTCTGGAAAAAGTCACACTTGCTAAATTTGGCAAAGAGCTGATGTTCTCTTAGCACTTGAAGCACAAGCCTAAGGTGTTCTTCATGTTCCTCTCTATTTTTGGAGTAAATTAATATGTCGTCAATAAAAACCAGCACAAATTTGTCTAGGAATTTGTTGAGCACATTGTTCATCAAGCACATAAAAGTGGTAGGGGCATTGGTCAATCCGAATGGTACTACCACAAACTCGTAGTGACCATATCTCATCCTGAAGGCAGTTTTGCAGATGTCTTCACCCTTGATTCGGACTTGGTGGTATCCAGATCTCAAGTCAATCTTCGAGAAGACAGAGGCACCACCCAATTGATCGAACAAGTCATCGATCCTGGGTAAGGGGTACTTGTTCTTTATGGTTACCTTATTGAGTTGTCTATAATCTATACACAATCGGAGGGTACTGTCTTTCTTTTTCACAAACAGGACTGGTGCTCCCCACGGAGACATGCTGGGTCAGATATAGCCTCTGTCCATCATTTTTTCAGTTGTAATTTAAGTTCAACTAGCTCAGGTGTTCTCATCCTGTAGGGTGTCCTAGACACTGGCACTGCTCATGGTGCAAGTTATATTGAGAAGTTGATGTACCTTCTAGGAGGTAAACCTGGTACCTCTTCCAGAAATACATCTTTGTATTCTCTCAGTGTGGGGTGGTCTTTGAGGCTTGGTTTGTCACCTTCAATTGTTTTCAACATCTGTATTGCATATAGTGGACATCCTTTTTTGCAATACTTTCTCATTTGAAGAGCTGATATTTGTCTCATCGAGACAGGGTTTTGGATCCCTTGAAGGGTTATTTTTCTTCCTTCTTCACTTACACATTCCAAGGTTTTATGGTAACAGTCCAGTTTTTCTTTATGGGTGGCTAGCAAGTCTATACCAATCAACAGATCATACGATCCTAGTGGTAATATGTTAAGGGTTGCTTGTGTAGGGAATTCGCCCATAATGAATTGGCAGGCTGGTATGACCTCCGCTACCCTCCTTTTGGTGCCAGTGGCTAACTGTACCAACCATGGCTTGGCATTTTTATGTGGCTGTAGTTCACATTTATCCACAGCCTTAGGGGCTATATAACTCAAATTTTAATCAGGTTCAATCAGAATAGACACTAGATGGTTGGTGATCATACCTTCGATTTCCACCACTGAAGCTTCTTGGTCAGCTTGGTTATTATCCAAGGCTGCATAAATTTGCAGTACACTCTTGGCCATGTTATTGATTGTGGTAGCTTCTTGAATGTTGTAAATTCTTCGGCTGTTCTGTTGTCGGTGCAGGCAGTCCCTCAGTAGATGTTCTTCTCTAGAACCCCAACATTTCAAAGGTTATCTCTTTGGGTTATGAGTCTTTACTGGGGCAGATCCAGAAAGTTTATTTCTGCTCAAGGAGGGAAAGTTCTGCTGGTGTACACTTCGGGCTAGGAAGCTCATCCTTGAGTTCTTTTTATAGTCCTTAAATCTTGGGGATTTAAACCCCTTTTTCTGGAATCCTGAAATATTCTTCTGCTTCCATCCTTCGCGAGGTCCTGTCCGATGCCCAAGTTGTTCATAACAATATCTTGCCTTTCGGATAGTATCTTCTAGGGTATTTGGTTCGTCAAATTCAATCCTATTATGATAGTCCTTAGGTAGTCCACTGATGAATCATTGCACCTTTGCCTTTTCTGCTTTTATGTAGGGTACATACTTAGAAACTCGAGGAATCTGCTGACATATTACTCTATGGTGAGTTGCCCCAGCTTGAGTTCATAGAATTCTTTATCCTTTTCATCGAAGTATTTTTTCGATAGATATTTCTTCCCAAAGTATTTCTCAAACCGTTCCCAAGATAGGTCTTCTTCGTGAATCCCTTTTACATTCTTAAGGTCTTCCCACCAAATGGAAGACTTTCCATTCAAGTTGAAGGTGGTTACTTGGGCCTTCAAGTTTTCTGAGAAGTCATGGACTCTGAAATACTTCTTTAGTCCAAGCAGTTAAGCCTCCACTTCATTTCCTTTCTTTATTTCACCGTCGGAGGAGGGTGGTTTGGCCTTCTTGAACTCTTCGAGATTATGATTCTTGAAAATTTTTCACTTCCTTCATTTTCTTCAAGAATGAGAGCTAGTTCTTCTACTAGAAGATCCCTCTGAGTCGCCATCTTCCTTTCCAAAGGAATCATCCGACGCTTGTCCCTTATCTCTAGGGTGGACCTTTCTCAAGGTGCTCCTCTCAGTGTGGCCACTGACAGAACCATGTTTTTGTATCTCAGGTTCATGTTGCAATTGTCTTTGTATGTCGGATAAGCTCTGCAGTGAGACTGCATTAATTTTTGTTTGCTTATGTTTCTCTTTTATCATCCTCTCGTTGTCAGCCTTATATTTCTGCAATTCGACCATGAGGCTCCTCATAGTCTCAGCTAGATCTGAAGGGGTCCCTACCGCCCTCCTTTCGTCAGACTCTTTGTCTCTATTGTGGGAGTCCTCCCCCACTTTATGGCGAGTCACCATTCTATATGTTTTTAATTTCCCACGGTTGATCTTCCACTTGTGTGCAAAAGAAAAACACTAGTTGTTAGTCAATATTTATATTAATTTATGATCAGTACATAATTCATATTTTTCACATGCACACACACAATAGGAGTTTTCATTCTTAACTTCGACTTTTAATTGAGGGGGTCAAGATAAAGAGTTACTCTTTTTAACAGTACTCCGAATGGAGTCTCTACGCAATTTGTTCATGAGCCCAAGCAGGCCAAGTGTTGTAACCATGCTCTGATACCAATTTGTAACACACCCACTATGGGAACTAAGATTTTTCATATTTTTCTTTCTTCTTCATCATCAAGGGACATAGTTTCCAAATTCCTATGAGGTTCTAGCGTAGGCTAGGTCCTCCAATCGGGACCTTCACCAAACCAAATCACTGGTTCTTTCATCAAAAATCCGTCGTGTACAATTCACGCACCAAGTGTAGGATTCACTTCCATGTGTCCTTCGGTTGTGACCCTGGGCTAACCCAAGAGGCGCCTTTCGCATTTCGGGACTTCGGAAACCAGGAGTTTGAGATGCAAGGGAGTCGAATTCTTTGACTCTTCAAACCCCGAAACCCGAAATCTTATTCACACCAAGCCGCTTCGGGATTTCACTCACCGGAACTTCGCGAACCAGGATTTGGCAATGTATGAAGACGGGGGTTCATACCCTTCATATTTCTGGGTGTTGCAACACCAAAACCCATATATCTACTAAGTTCCTTTCGGGGTTTCACAAGTCAGGATTTCATGATATGCGAGGACGAGGGGCCTCGTATCTAGGATACCCGGGATCCAAAACTCTGAACCATATATCCACTAATCACTAAACTCATTCTGGGGTTTCACAAGTCGGGATTTCATGATGTGTGATGACAAGAGATCTCGCACCTAGGATATCTGGGAGCCAAAACTCCGAAGCTCATATATCCTCTAAACTCACTTCAGGGTTTCGCAAGTCGAGATTTCACAATGTATGATGACAAGAGGTCTCGCATCTGGGTTTCCCGGGAGCTGAAACTGCGAAGTTCATATATATACGCTAAGCTCGTTTCGGGGTTTCGCAAGTTGTGATTTCACAATGTGTGATTACAAGAGGTCTTGCATTTGGGTTTCCAGGGAGGCGAAACTCCGAAGTTCATATATATACGTTAAGTTCGTTTCGGGGTTTCGCAAGTCGGGATTTCACAACATGTGAATACAAGGAAACTTTCCCTTGGGTATCCCGTGTGCCAAAACATCAAAACACCAAACTCTAACCACACTATACCATTTTCAGGTTTCGCAAGTTGGGATTTCGTGACATGCGAAGATAAGGAAACTTGCCCTTGGGTATCCCGGGTGCCGAAACGTCGAAACACCAAACTCTAACTATGCTATACCATTTCAGGGTTTCGTAAGTCGGGATTTCACGACATGCAAAGACAAGGAAACTTGCCCTTGGATATCCTGGGTGCCAAAACACCGAAACACCAAACTCTAACCAGGCTATACAATTTCGAGGTTTCGCAAGTCGGAATTTAGCGACATGCGAAGACAAGGAAACTTGCCCTTGGGTACCCCGAGTGTCGAAACGCCGAAACACCAAACTTGGGCCATAAAATCCTTCAACGGATTCTTGGGTAATTATCACTAGGCTTGGTGACCTGATTGAAAGGCCTTCTTAAATTATCAAGCTATGAACTCTGTGACAGGGGTGAGGTAAGATTAAGTATTTATTTAAAAACGATAGTCCTTTCAAGAAACTCACTCCGGCTCTGGAATATGATGGAGCTTCCCGAAAGGAGGTGCCTTCGGGGAGACAACCCAGGGAATGGCATGGGTCAAGTACATGGGACAACTCTCCAGGGAACGAGCTTGAAATCTAAACTTATTCGTTCTATATGTAAATTGATTATAGTTATATAAGTATAAGCACGCATTCATTGTTGCTGATCGAAACACCAGACAAACACTTCTATACAGAAATCAATCATTTATAAGTGTACAAACATGAGCATGCATCCATTTTATTCAATTCAAGATACGAGATGTAAACACTTATCAGAAAGAACACCAAGTGTGGCACGACTGCTGAGAGGGGTGTTTGTTTCCACCCAACCGTAGGCTCAGCGACTCCCAACATATTTACCACTAGCCACCCCCGAGCTAGACCATGAGGCTTTGAGACTCAGTCTCCTACTTCCCGCTCGTCGGAAGTCATGGACGATGGTTACTCTCCTTCTCCTCTGCTCAAGACTCGTTGTATTTTCCAGAGTTCCTCTGGTTCTCCTTCTGCGATTCATGTTGCATGCCCTCTCCCCACACTTCCTTTCTTGCTTTGTCTTGCAAGATTGTGTGTGGCGCGAATTCCCCCGCAGTGGTCAGGTCTGACGGCTTCTACGGATGGGCGGTTCACCCCCATCCCCTCATTAACTCATGAGGAGCCTCCCCACCTACCATCCTGGTGAGTAATTCATTCTAGGGCCAGAGAACAGCTTTGGTATTTGAGCCAGTAAAGACCAATACGGTATTGGTTCGGTAGAAGTTAACGCCACCATTCCAACTGCCTTCCACCACCTTTCATCAGCCATCGTGGTCTCTTTTTCAGCACATCGCCCCTCCCAGCAATCATGCAACATATATTCACACATCATTTACATTCATCGACCCTTGATATAGGGTCCGTCAAATCACACATTCACATCTTGGAGTTTTCCATAGTTCTTGGCCAATATAGTTATTTTTACAGACTGGGGGAAACAGGGTGTTACACAGCTTCTGCAATCTTCTGCGCTCTGATACCATGTAGAAATTTTAATACAAATTATGTATTGCCTGGATTCTTCTGATCTAACAATTATATGCCACTGTTAAATACATAATCGCTTCTACTAATATTCTTGTGGAATTTAAAACACAATCGCCAATTGCAATATCAATAAGAAAGATCAATCACACATAACACATGTGTTTTTACTGGGAAAGCATAAAGCTAAAAACCCCACTATCATATATTATGTATATATCATGGATCATGAGACAATATCATACAAGACTCTAATCCAAGAGCTCTCAGTACAATATACAAACGTCTCACATTGTCATACAAAAATTAGCAAATTCATGTGCCAATTTACTACTTCCAGACAACCTGCCTCCTCTGCGCAATCCCTGCAAATCGAAATCCCTGCAATGAATGAATTCTTCTTGACTAGGTTGTGCATTCCTCATTGGCACATCCAATGTGTGTGTGGTTGCATGAGTGCATCCACTAAAGTCACAACTGATAGTCAAATTGTCCCTTTCACTTGTTATCTCAACTGGGTCTCCACTGGATCTCACATGCATGTAGTTAACAGTGGTAAATCTTCAGTTTCATGTGAGACCACTGATTGTGAATTAATTAATAATTAATTCACTGATCTCTCACTAGTGTAAGTTCAGTTACAACTAGTACAACTGAGCTTAACTCACTTAATTGAGTTAAACTACTTTACAACTCACATAACTACACATCAGGGATGATTTTAGGGGCTAAATTTCGCTCATGGGCTAATTTTCCATGGTTTTTCCAAAACGAGATTCGCTATTTTAAAAATGATTCGTCCAAATTCTATAGGATAAAATTATTTTACCTTAAAAATCGCCAAAATTTTATAAAAACTATATAAAATACTTAGAAATTTGAATATTTTTAAAAAAATATCGTCAAAAATTTATAGTTGATATATGAAGGATTAGTAATATTCGCCAAGGTTTCTACATTTTAGAATAAATTTCCATCCTTAAAATCATCCTATCTACACATCCAACTCTGTTACAACTTCAAGTCATTCAGTTACAACTAATTCGACTTGCATGTCCCACCAATCAACCTTTGAACTCGAATTTCCTATTGCTAACTGATTTGCCACTTCAGTTGACTATTTCCAAGTGCTCATTGAGACTAGATTAATATTTATTGTCCAACTATTATTAAGGGATAATAATAGTCGACATACATCTATAAATAGAATTTGCTCACCATCTATAAATAGAGATCATCTATAAATAGAATTTGTTCATCATCTAAAAATAGACTTCCACCTAAAAACAACTCGAGGCTCCATCCTAGTGTAGGTGCATAATTTTCACTAGGATATTCTTGTTGAATCTCAGCAACACATTCACACACTTCTCTTGTGCATCTTGGAGCACATAAGAAGGTCTAGCACACAAGTCTTGGAGACTGGTTCTTTTCGTGTTTTGGTCTTGGTCTTTCTTGGAGAGCTATAGCGCATCATTGTACTGGTTGAAGGAATCTATATTGAGGATTTTGGTTGCTGGGTTTTCTCCCCCACGAAAGTTTTCTAAGATAATATTTGTATTCTATTGTATCTGTGATTGTCTATCTTTCAATGATCCTACTAGAGTGGCTATTGGATTAAGTAATTGTATTGTGTAACTAGAAAACTTAAAATTTCAACATCTTTAACCTTATTTTGACTTTGTTGTATCAAATATAATCATCCTTCCCCTTTTACGTCATTATTGTGTGTTCCATTGTAAATTAGGTTGTGTTTAAGCATTTTTGGTTGGGACGCTAGAAAATTGTTAAAGTTACCCTGGTTGAAGAATTGGAAAAATTGGAAATAGAGTAGCCAATTAAACCACTTGCTAAAGAAATATGACAATCGTGTACATGAGTTGAAGCTAGTGCTATATGTTTAAACAAGACATTTTTGCTTTAAAAAAATAAATATATATATAATGTAAATCAGTACCAAGTCGTTTTTTACAGTCATTTGTATTTATATCAAGAAAACCTTGACCAAAGCTTCACTGTCTTTGTATAAAAAGAAGTTTGAAGTTTCCTCCCTCTCTTGTAATAATACAGATCAGATGATCCCACCATCTAAATGAACTTACTGAACCAAAGAGAAAAATGAGAATAGCACAAAATTATTTTGGTCTCCAGCTGCTAACTGAGAATAGCACACAAAATTATTTTGGTCTCCAGCTGCTAACCTTCTAGCGAGCCTTATAGAAAACTGAATTATTATTTATCCATTTAACCAGATTGGTCTTCATTCTTTTATTTATCCATTTAACCAGATTGGTCTTCATTCTTTTCCATCAGCAGCACGAAGAGAACCAAGTTGAACAGGAGCTTGAGTGCCAACCACCTTGGAAGACCCA
>ML789398.1:1829022-1842241 GCA_009831015.1 Picea engelmannii
AACTTTACAGTTGGGAGCTTCGCTCTACCATCGATAGATACAAAAATGGCAAAAATGCCTACATATACTCAAAATAACAACAGCGGCGGAACCAAGAAAATGCATTGAAGGCTTTGCGTCTGCATGGCTTCTGACAACACGGACAGGCGATGGAAAGAAGGGGATGCGTGGCAGGCGATGGGTGGGTGATGGACAGAAGGGGAGGCCACGCGGGCCATGGAGGAGGAATGGATAAGCGACACATGGCAACAAGGGATAGCGGGTAGAGGGTGAGTGAAGTGACGGGAGGAGGGTCCACCACGGCTAAACACAGAGCAGCTGAGAAGAGCGTGGCTGCATGAGCGTCGTTGATCCGGGCGTTGCGATCGTGGCCGCTGGGAGCTGCATCAACAATTCCGGACCCCCCCCCTAAACTTAAAGGGAGAAAGGCGGGGGGGGGTCCAGAATGACCTTTATCGCCGTTGATCCGGGCGCGCTCATCTGGGTCGTCGGAGAGATGCGCCCCCGATTTCGGACCCCCCCCCTTTGCTTAAAGGTCGGAAGGCAAGGAGGGTCCGGAATTTGCTGTGCGTCGTTGATCCGGGCACGCTGATCCAGACCGTCCGATCTTGCTTACTGTTTACCACGGGCGCATTGTCGCCCAAAACCTTGGACGAGTGGGTTTTAACCCATTCATTTGATCTCTGATTCCCCTAGCGAGAAATATCGCTAACAATATTCTGCCACATTATTGGTAGTTTCAAACTCTAATTTGTATGATAGGGATATGGTTTCATGACAAGGTGACACAAAAACCACTCCAACACCAACACCTTTACTAGAAGAGGCTCCATCGAAAAACAATTTCCACATAGAGGTAATTGGAGGAGGATCTTCACCAAGAGTAATGGAATTTCTGATCTCAAGAGGGGGTTTAGGGGCATCGATGAACTGCAATAAGATGGATCCTAAATCAGTATCCAGGGAAAATATAGGATAATTGGTGGGGTCCACTTCATCACTAATAATGTAGGCCAACTGAGCTTCTCTGTATAGTCTTCTATGCTCCCCTCCGAATACTGGAATGGTATCATATTTGAGGTCCATATGAAAGGTTCCCACAAGTCGTTTTACCCAAGATCTTGACAACAATATGCCGAACTTGGGAGGAACGTCATCTACCACAATATCCATGACCACACTTTTCATGGGTAGCTGGAACAATGTCACCACCAGGTCTTTGATGACCCCAAGACATTGTACCCTCCTCGAATCAAAAGAATACAAATCATGATAGGCTTTTGTGATTTCCAATCTGAGTTCTTCCATGACAATTTTGGGCATGAGATTATGAGATGCCATTGAGTCCATCAGGCAATTATGCAGCACCTTGTCATGTATGTTCAGTGATGTGTAGAAGGGAGGGGATGAATCATCTCTATATTCTACCATAGGACCTAGGATGACTGCAGGATTTTCATCTTGGATATTCACTGAGTCCGTGGAATGGAAAGATGGCTCAGACTGCAGCAGTTTAGAGAGGGACCTTTTGAAGTCTTCGTGCTTGACTAGCTCTGAAAGGGGAACATGTATTCTGATCTTATGAATTTCATGCTCAAAGTTAAAAAGGGAATGGGGCTTCATAATTTCTCTCACCTTTGGGACATGATCTTTGGCTATGGGTGGGGGATTCTGAGATTTCTTCTCTTTGTTGTTGTTTGTTACGTCTCTAGCAGGCGTTTCTTCTTTGGAGGGTTGATCAGGGACATCAGACTTCCCTTCTCTCTTCTTAGACTGGAGGTTGTATTTGTTGGGGCATTATTTGTCTTCTCACTCTTACTTAGCTCATTTATTTGGCTATCTATGAGGGACTCCTCGTATGCGGATTGAGTTAAATGGGGAAAAGGAGAGGTGTCCCCAATACAATGGATCTCAGGATTGAGCTCCATCTCTTATACCTCCCTCTCATCATCAATAACAAGGTTTTTTTGGAGAGGGGTTTGAATTTTCTGATCATTTATATCTCTGTCCCTTTGTTCCCTTGGCATAATCTGAGGAGCATTGTTGTTCAGCCTCTTGAAGTTGCCTCTGTTATCAACATTTGGGACATTCTTATAACCTTTATTCCCCTCGAATTTCATCTTCTCCATTTCTGCAGACAGGGACTTCACCATCTTGGTCAATTCATCTACTTGAGGGTGAGATGTAGAAGAACTAGAGGTTGAGGCCTCATATCTTCCTCTTCCCTTATCTCTGTCAGATTTGCTCCTGAGCCTGTCAATTTCCAACACATTAGATTCTACTTATAGGGTTTCATCTTGCATATTAGCCAAGGAAGTAGCTCTTCTCTCTCTGAGCAGGAGGCAGAAATCGGTATCAAAATCACTACCATAAGTGATTTTGGTGGAGGCTTCTGTGGGTTTTATCTCAACATGGATCTTATTGTACATTTTATTGAATCTTTTGGAGAAGTCAGAGACATATTCTCCCTCTATTCTCTTCAGGGACCCAAACTCCATGATATAATACATAAAATCCTTTTTATCCCCCCACTGCCTCAGGAAGACGTCATCTAGAGCCTCAATCCCGGCAATGGATCCAGGAGTAAAAACTCTATACCATTTTCTAACCTCACCATCAAGGCTCTGGACAAAGACTCTCATCCAGACATCTTCATTTTAAATATTTAGATTGTCTGCATAACTGTAAAAGTCAACAAGGTGCTCCTCAGCAATTATGTCTTCCTCTCCCATGAATTTGAGCATATACTTTAGGTAATCACCAGTAGGGAGAGCATTCATTGGTTGAGGTAAGACTACAGGAGCATATCTCGCAACCACTATGGCATCCATTCTGTTTCTAGGAGGATTGGTACCTGCCATAGGGATGATAGGCAGAGGAGAACTAGGAGGGGAAGGGGTTCGAACCAGGGAGACTGGAACTGAGCCTCTAGGAGGAAAGGGAAACAATAGAGGATTCGAAGAAAAGGCTAAAGGGATTGAAGGTAAAGAGGTTCCCCTGCTTGTAGCAACAAAAATAATAGGAGGAGTGGTAAATACCGGGGTGGGAAAATCTTCAAAGTCACTGGGTCTAATCCATGGTGAAATTTTAGGGGAGAGAGGAGTGACAAGGATTTCTCCCTCCAATCCTAGACTAGGAGGGGAAAACTCAACAGGAACACTCCCAAAATTTAAAGTTCGGGAAACTCCAACAGAAGGTATAACAGGGGAATGAGAAGCATAAATTGGAGTTTCTAAAGAAGAACCATGAAAATAATCAGAAATACCTGGTTCAGAAGTAGAAGTTCCTTCTTGAGGGGCCTTTCCCTTTCTGATAATTTTCTTTGGGTTAGCTTCAGGTGTTTCTAAAGGCAACTGTGGAGTAGACCTCGTCTGTCTGCCTCTAGAAGACATAACTGAAATAGTGGAGTCGCCAATGGATTTGCATCAACATAGTCACCACAGTGGAGTCGCCAGGTGCATAGTTGCAATCTTTGATGTACTAAGATCTGATGCACCTTCAGAACTAGTAAGCTTTGTCATTCAATCCTAGTGAAAATATTCAATTTCGTCCCCGGCAACGATGCGAGAAATGTTAGCACCAGAAGTCACCCCTAGATTGCGACAGAGGTAGGTCTGATACCCATTAGAGTTTATGTCACAGATTGATTATGAAAGGGTCAAATGGGGGAAGTCTCAAGAAAATATCGTCTTAACTCAGCAAACTGGACTGATATGCATGAGCGGGTGAGGTCTTAGTTTAACTTCAGATAGTAAGTTGTAGTAAGGGTGAGTAGGAGGAAGACTTTGGTGAGAAAATGTAGAGGTCCGCAAGGACATCAATTCTTTCAACAATCCAAGGAGGAACAATTTAAACACAAGAACTTATCGAATTTAAATCTCAAGGAAACTGAAAGGAACCATAACAACACTATAATCAAACTTTCATCATAATGCAATGACAATAATTCAAGTGAATCAATCAATCATGAACTCTTTCAACGTCAAAGGGAAGCAAGAGGGATTAAGAAAGTCGATTGTCATTAAAAAAGAAGTTTCAGATGCATATACATAACTAGAGAACCAGAATGTTCATTAAAACTTTACAATATGGGAGCTTTTCTCTACCATCGACAATTACAAAATATAAAAAATGAGTATATATACTCAAAGAAACTCGCCCCTACAGAAGCACACTCCTATCAGACTGCACATACATTTTTTTGTTAGACGTGATCTCAGATCAGTATGTGATTTGCATAAAAATTCATTGGCATAGAGGCCTTGGGCTGACAGCCTGCTTCCACGGTCGACACTCCCATGCTTTCCATTTATGGGGTGAAACAAGGTTTCAACTACCTCCCCCTACTTCCATTAACTAACTGCATTGGGATTGGGGTGGAGCCTGACATCCATCAATGTCCAGGTGAGCACACAACTTCTTTGAGTCAGTTCTGGTGGCTCGGGGCCACGTAGTTATTCTCTATGACTAACTTGGGTGCTTTGATTCATTGCGCAACTCCCTTTCATCGCCCTACGGGACTGCGGGCTATGACCTCGTGCTTAAAAAAATGGAATTTTGGGACTTTTCATATCAGGAGTTCTCACTCCCCTTGATTCACAATGTTCTGATGCCCGAATCCACGAAACAGTCCATCTGGATCAACAGTGGGATCTACCCTGATTTTGATGGCCACGATTTGATGGCCATGATTGGTTCCTCGAACACTTCAGCTACCTGTCGATGGACCGGTGCCTACTTTCTCTATGGACCTACTTTTCAATACGAACTTGGGTTATGACCGTGGGCCCAACTCATAGGCGCGTCGCAATTTCATGTTTCGTGATTTCATGAGGTGCTTCATTCTCAAACCTTTAAATCGTGAAATCACAATCCCTCATATCGGGTGCCATGCATCCCCTTTGATCGGATGGCCCAGTTTACGTCGACATTTCGGGTCTCGGGACTTCGGGCTATGGATGCACCCTTACGACAAGAACCTCGAACTCCTGATTCCCGATCCTCCGAAATTCGCCGATGTCAGATCAATGACCCTTGACTCTCCATGATTGGACAACCCATATTTACTTTTTCACAAATCGGGACTTCACGATTCTTGCCAAACAGTTTTATAACATTTTGAACTCCTGATTCTCGTGCTTGCCTGTCTTCATTGAATACTGAACTTGCTCGCTCACTTGATTTGCATCTACATCAAACCACTTCAAGTGTTGCAATCAGTGGTCATGATTTCGGCCTGTGAATGATTACTTGGGTGACTGGATGGAGGCTTGGGGAGAATAAGAGGATTAGTGTCAGAGGAAAAGGGAGAAATGCATTAACCCTAGGGAAAACAAAAAGTATTATGGCCGATGGATTTCAGTCGGTCTGACAAGGAAAACAGGTCTATCAAATGGATGAGGACAAACAGAAGGAAAACCACATGCCTAAATAAAAAATTACAATCAGTTCTGCAATGGGAGGAAAGACAGATAAAATTACAAACCTAGGCAGGAAACACAACTCTAAATACCTTGACAAGTTTTTGTGCTAACAGTCCCAACAACAGGCGTTCGATGATTTGAAGCAGTGCTTGTGCTAAGCCCCATTACTTTCACTACCAAACCTACAACAACCATTTGAGATAGAGATAGATTCTTCACACTATGTTGTTGGCATCGTTCTCACTCAGCACGGCCACCCCGTGGCCTATCATAGTGAGACACTATCAGATGTTGTCCGTAAGTACCCTACTTATGACAAAGAAATGTACTCCATTGTGGAAGCCTGCCGCCAGTGGAGACATTACATTCTTTGGAAGGAGACAGGCATCCACACTAATCATAAGCCACTACAGTTCATGCAGACACAAGAAAAATTGCAGAATGACCGCCATCAAAAGTGGTCTACATACTTGCAGCAATTCCACCTCAACATCAACTATAAAACATGAGGCACCAATCACGTCGTTGATTGCCTCAGCAAACCACCAGTCGTGGCACTCACCACGGTGCTTTACTCTTGCGGTCATGAGACCTCTGGATGGCCCCAACTCTATGAGACAGACTCAGACTTCGCCACCACCTACCAAATGTTGGGTGCAAATACAATTGTTTATAATTTCCATATTTAGGATGGGTTGTTGTGTTGTCTAGGCCATATCTGTGTTCCATCAACCGAGCGAGTGAAGATGATCTAGGAATCCCACTACAGTCGGGTGGTAGGACACTTCGGCATTGAAAAGACAGTGGCGATGTTACAATAACATTTCTATTGGATGAAACTTTGACAGGAGGTCAGCAAGTATATCAGGTCTTGCACTGCCTATGCTATTGTCAAACTGACCACTAAGAAACAGGGCCTATACAACCCTCTTCCTACTCTTGACAGGCCATGGGAATCCATCTCGATGGACTACATGTTGGGCCTCCTGTCCACCAAGCGGGGAAATGATTGTGTTTTTGTGGTTGTTGATCTCTTTTCTAAGATGGCGATTCTGGTTGCCTGCAAGAAGAGCATCACAATAGAGGCCACTACCAAGATCTTTTTTGAATGAGTCTGGGTACATTTGGGAATCCCACAAACCATTGTCTCAGATCGAGACAGTCAATTTATCAAAACATTCTAGTCGAGCCTCTGGTCACTACTGGACACCAAGCTCACCAAATCCACGACCTTCCACCCCCAGACAGATGACCAAACCGAGGTTGTAAATCGAATGATTGTGCACATCCTTCGCATGTATAATTCCAAGCACCCTCACACATGGGATGAGATCCTTCCCTATGTCCAACATAGCTACAACTGAGCCCTGCATAGCTCAACCGACCACATCCCCTTTCAGGTGGGGTTGGGATTCCAACCATTGGGCCCCATAGATGTTTCACTTCCCCTTGTGGTCACCTCAACTGACTCATCTCCTGATCCAATTGAAGCTAACAAAGCCACCTGGTTCATTGAGAAGATCGAGCACATCTGCCAACAGGTTCAGGATATCCTATAGAAGTCCAATGAAAAGTACAAGCAACACCATGATCAACATTGGGTGCTACATAAGTTTCAGGTGGGCGACAAAGTTTGGTTACACTTGCAGAATGAAGACCTTACAAGACCCCATTGGAAGATTTTCCCACTTCGTCATGGATTTTACACCATCACCAAGGCCATGGGGGATAATTCTTTTGAGCTCAACATTCCTCCTTTCCTTGGCCTGCACCCAGTGTTCAATGTGGATCTCCTTCGCCCTTATTTCCCACCATTATTGGACACCTCAGAAGTAGCAGAACAATTGACACCAACATAGCTCAACCCCGAATGCATACAACAAGAATCCCGTGATCAGATTTTGGACACACAGATCAAGGGAACTCAACAACAAAGGATCTAGCTTTATTGAGTCGTCAAAGCAGGGCAGCTCCTGCACTAAGGCAAGTGGCTCACCTGGGGCCAAATTCAGCAGGAATTTCCTCATATGTTGGGGGAAATCAACGCAATGGATACCATTTATTCCTAAGGAGGTAGGATTGATCCAAGTGGATATCGGTGGCCACCCACCTTTTCCAACTGGCTCAAAACAGTTTTCTGGCAATTTTGGTAATTTACTATTTTTAGCAGTTTTTAACTTCCAGGGCCATTTTGAGGCCCTAAATGACATTTTTGGGAAAATGGAGAGAAATATGGAATTTCCTTCAATATTTCCTCCAAAATTAATCTCCTCGATGATACCTTACCAACGGGCTATCATGCGCCTAAAACGGAGATCGTATGCAAAAGTTACGACCTAGGGAAGTTGATGTACTAACTTACCCAAACGGGGCCCACATGACTTTTGGCGCTTCATCTCCTAGGCTTAGGTTTTTGGAGGTATCGGGTTTTTGGAATTCCTGTTTATTGTAAAAAATTCCTTCAGAGCCTCATTGCAATCTCTTCTGGCGAATGAGCGGAGCCATCACATCTCTTCTCAGAGATAAGCCTCCACCATTCCAGCAAGCTTGTTTCTGCTGCATTTTACAGTTTCATCTTATTTCCTTATTGAATAGAAAACCAGTTTTACTCTATGTCTGTTATTTTGTGTTAAGCACCTCTTAATAATCTATAGTCATTTCATTCTTCTCATAAAATCTAGATCAACATCTTCCTAGGTTTTCGGGGAATAACAATGTCACTACAAATGAACACCTAGTGGCATTTTCTAATGCCTGTCACAACATAGGAACCAATGAAAATGATACTTGCATGCACTTATTTGTCAATTCTTTGGAAGGAAAGGTTGCGACCGATTTCTTTGACCTTCCTCCTAGGATTTTTTCTACTTGGGAGGAGTTAGTCTATTGGTTCAAATCCACCTATGGGCAATCTAAAATCCCAACTAAGAAGTTACAGGAGTACAATGTGTTGGCCCTCGACCAAGTTTTGAGGAAACCTTGGTCGGGTTTGGACAAATTTTTGGACTTTGACACATTAGTCGAGAAAGGAGCACCCAGGCAGAGCTAAGATCACATATCTCACTTATTTTGCAAGCTATGTGGCCCAGTAAGGGGTCCTCTAGGGTTTTTGTAATGGGTTATGGGATGTTAGCCCATGGGGTTTTTGCCCATGATTAGGCCTATTATAATGGTTTGTAAAAGTACAAATAAGTAAGAATGTATGGTAGAAGTAATGAATTCTTGGTAGCTAAGTGCAAGTAGTTTTGAGTTGTTTTGTGCAACATAATGTATATGTGTTAAGGCTCTATGCTCGATAGAGAAGTTGGATCTGTGCCTTGACCTAGTTTTGGAAGGAGGATCTGGTGCTTAGTGTGCATATATCCTATATGGTGTGAAGCTCGGATCGGTGGCTTAGTGCACATGAGAAAATGAATGTAATATCTGGACAAATAATAAAGGAGGCAAAGCGGTTGGTGGACGTAGCCCCACACTGGGGTGAACCATGTATATCTTGTGTCTTTGGTTTTCTTTGTGCTGTGTTGTTTATGTTATGAATATGCTCAGTTCTTTGATTATGATGTATGATAGATAGATATGTTGATGCTTAGTGCTTCACTTGTGTTAAAGATAAATGAATGTTAGATCTAACTCAGTGTTATGTGCTAAGTGGTTGAAGTGATTAATATTTATTGTTATTGTGTCGATCTATCTTTGGGTATGTTCTGCGATGTTACTAAGGATACAAAACTAATGTATTTCATCTTCTAAGTGTTAATAGAATACCCTACTAAGTGTTATTATCACATATCTGTGTCCCAACTTGGTTACAGACACCTGCGTCCTGTAACCCCCCTTGCTTCTACCTTGGGTGAGACTTCGCCTACTTCGCAGGTGTTGCCGAAAGGGTTGGTAGTTAGGGTTTTGTTAGTGCGCTGTTATGCATTGAAACCTGGGTCTGCCCCTGTGCCAACAAATGGTTCTGTTGCTGGGACCTGAAACTGTGATTACTGGGAACTGAAGTAAAGAAAAGAGAAACTTTGTGTGTAGATATGTTGTTGAAGTGCACAATACTCTACTTGACTTGTGAAGCTCTGTGCTAAGAAATAAATCTGATCTAAAGAAAAGAGGTAAGATCTTCAAATAGGTAAATCTTTGTGCTTTGATAAGAGTAAGACAGGTGAAATTTTTTGTTTCAAAAGCATGAATTTAAGTGTGTTTAATAGATTATGTCCTAGTCTGAAGGATAGGGTGCAGTTGGAAGAAAGAGTTGATCTGAGTAAAATTAATAGAAATAAATAACGATATGTCATTCCTATGCATAGAAAGAGTTTTTGGACTAATAAGTGGATGTAGGAACCTAGAAATAATTTTTTCAGATTGCAGGTCCAGCATTGTGATCCTAGTGCACAGTACAAAAGAATTTGGGGAACATATAAGAGAAAAAGAGGATTAACTTTATGCTATAACTGTATAAGACCGGGACATCTTGCTAAGGAATGCCCTAGCGCAGGTCCTATTTGTCTTTGTTGTAAGATTGTTGGTCATGAGGTTGAGGATTGTCCAAGGATGATTGATAAAGTTGAACGAATGAACATGAGACAAGGAAATGATGAAGGAAGTCAAGAGACCAAGGTCATGTTAGAGAATCATAAAGAGAAAGAATTAGAGAAAGATCAGACCACGTTATTACAGTTGAAAGAAATGATGGATGTTCACAAAGATGTCAGTTTACCAGAGATATTGAAAGTAAAACAATGCATAAGTACAAGAATAGAAGACTTTGACATAGACTGTGTCTTGGATAAAGAAAAACACATAAATATTATGACAGAGTACACTTGGCAAATTTTGTGAAAGCCTTCTGTGGTACCTTCATTGGGAAGGATAGGCTTGTTTAAGGGTAAGATGATAACTTTATGTGGAGGAGTTACTAATGTCCCTATTACTGTTTATGGAACATCGAATGAAGAGGAATTTGAAGTCATTAAGTTTATTAGGGACAACGCCCCTTTCCCACTTTTACTAGGTAAGAATTGGATTGAGGAAGATCATATCAGAAGGAAAGCAGAGGAAGAGGCCACAGAAAAGAAAAAGAAAGAACTAAGGGATTTCATAGCTAGGAAAATAGATCGACTAATAGAATAACGAGAGGATAAGTCGAAGCAACAGAACAAAGTAACAACGCAGGAGGGACAGAAGGCAAGAGAATCAGCTGTCAAGGTTGAAAGAATGCAAAAAGGTTTGAAGGACATATCTATTGTGGGGAAATTCTACCCTACGGACTAACAAGGTAGGGCTTAAACTTGCATGTAGATCACGACCCTTCAGAAATTACTTTTAACCTTCTATCCCAAACCTAAAACCCATTTTCACATGCAAACATGGAAAGAACCAACTAACCTTTTTATCGACGGTTGGTGTAGATCCTCCGTTGAGCTTTATCCCCTTGCTTTTGCTGCTCCTTTCGAAAAGCGATCCTGCAACCAAGACAAAACTACGCATGCATGCTATTGTTCTACTAGAGGGTTAGAGATTAAGCATAAATCAAATAAAACATATAAGACTCGTGCATTTGGGATAGGAAAAGTATCTTTTTATTAATCTCAAGATGAATCAACTTACAATGATTATAGAGACCGACCACCGTTCCTTGATCCTCATCCTGGGATCCTCCTCTTCTTTTTCCTCCAACTTCTTTGCTTGAATTCTATTTAGGCTTAAGAAAATGCTAAAGGGTTGGGACAAGTGGATTCGGCAATTGGGCAGAGTTTCTTTGCTATCTTTTTTCCCCTCTTTCCAAATAGTACCCCTACCCGTTCTTTTATAGGCTAGAAGGAGCTAGGGTTTTGGACGAACTCTCGGCCATGCATGGCTGGGAGTTCCAGTTAACTGACCCAAAGATTTTTGTCCCATCAACAAATTTCCTGTTTTTGTGCTTTGTTAGGTAAACGCGGGCTGTAGTGGGCCAGCAAGCATTCCAACGCATGTAGTAGAAGGCCAACAAGTGTTCCAATGCGCCCAGTAATAGGTTAGGGCGCGGGTTGCTTAATTTAAGTGGTTTTCAAGGTTTTATTCAGCATGGCTTTGGCAAGGAAGAGACATGAGTTGGCCTGATGCCAGGTAAGCCTGTGTGGTGCATTTTAGGGTTATAACAGATGCCCCCTAATGTGTGAGGTCAGAAGATAATTTGATGGCCGAAATACATTACCAATTCTTTACCAATCTATACTGATATGCTGAATGAGTGAGCCCAGGAATCAGGAATCAGGAGGTGCCATCTGCAAAAAATGTCAAATGTCTCACCGAGGCGGGCATACCCATGCTCGGGATAAAATAGAACCATGGATACCAATCAAATACACTGTATATCCATGTCAAATAACTATAAAGAGTAGCCGTGAACAATACACAGCGGAGCTACATCTCAAAATCAGAAAGATATACATACAAAGTATCCATCTCTCAGAAGATGATTTGGCCTGATGGCTATACTTTAGAGCTCGAGAAAAAAATTCCAAGTCTTCTAAAACTCGGGCAGGAGTGTAATATAAGTGTACGACTACACTACCTAGAGGTCTTTGACGGCTCGTCAGTTATGGACTTGATAATCTTGATGATCGGACTGAAGGCTTCAGTGACTTCGAACAAAGACTTGATTGGACGTTCAGGATGGCCAGGTATGTGGACAAGAGACATATTACAGAGGGGCCGACTCAGTCTTAGTAACAAACTTCCCTTGGACAATAGCACGACAAGTGATAAGACTCGGGCAACATATCTGTTAATCATAAGTCTACGAAGCAGGAGGCAACGCAAACTCTCAGTATGTTTGGAAGAGTAACCAAACGGTGGAGGAAACAAATCTATAACGAGCAAAGCTTCTTAAGGTCGTACTACATCCCATAGTCTTATGAATCAAACGGAAAAATGTGCTTTATCCAAGGGTGACTCATAATGCTGCCAATAAAGAAAATACTTTTCCCATCCTCTTTTTGGGGTATATTTGATTTTTTTGTTCTTTTTTGTTGATTTGGAAAAAAAGAATAAAGGAATATTATGTTACAAGGGAGGAACGAGTATAGCAAACATACAAGATCAAGGCATAAGGACAAGACTGATGTTCTAGGAAATGATACTCGGGAAAATCCTCCAGTGGCCAAAGGTGTTAAAACACAGACGCAAACTGTTACTAGGCTGATGGGTAAAGGATGCAAATGCGGTTGATAGAACACACAATGGTAACGTCCTTCGATGTAAGTTTAACGAGCCCAGAGAAGGTAAGCTCGGTGTTTTTCATATTTAGAGAGTCTGAAAAAACATAAAAGGAAACTCCATTGGGGTAACTTTTTCGACAATAGTCTAGTTGGTTCGAAAAAGGGGTAAACTAGCACCGACTAGACGTCAATTCAAAACCATTTTAACGAATGTGAAAAGGACAAGATCACTCGGCTATTTTTTCACTTTTAAGGAGTCTGAAAAAAGCTTAACTATGGACTCCGTCAGGAATGTTCTTCTGGTGTTCGCGTTCAATCGATCACCAGGTGAGCAAAATGGAGAACGCTCTGCATATCCTGTTGGGTTCATCACGACAGAACATCTGTGGCAGCATGGGGTTAACAGAAAACAAAACTAAATACAATCTAACTAACAACTGAAAGCAAATAACGATTTGAAAATAAACAAAAACATCAAACATAAGACAAGGGAGTCATCAATGGTTCCAGGCTTGATCTATTAGTGAAACCAGAGCACACGCTGAAGACAGAGATAGGGGTTCCCTCTCCCTCCAGCGGAAGGTCCTTCGGGGCCCTCAA
>ML789398.1:1858433-1873206 GCA_009831015.1 Picea engelmannii
AAAAAGTGACAAAAAGAGGCCAAAAAGTCTATAAATAGAAGCTGGCAGCTCATTATCACCATTGCTGATTTGGAAATTGACTCTGGAGCCAAAAGAACCCCTTTGCCAAAGATCGTGATTCCGGGAGCTACAGTGGACGAAACGAACTTCTGCTTGGACCAAGTAAGTAAAAACTCCCTCATCTTGCATTTCAATACTTCAATTATTGTTTATTTTTGAGTTTGGGGGTGGGCGTCGACCTCAAAGAGGTTGGCCCTAGGCACCCGCGGGCTGTCCAGGGACAGCCTGCGGGTACCCGCACACAGAGCCAAAGCTATGCACGGGTACTCGCGACTGTCGCCTCGACAGCCCACGGGTGTGCCCCACGTGGTGGAAAAATTGGTTGAAATAAGACTAAACTCCCTCCTTTTTGCTTTGTGATTTTGGCAAGATGTATGTTCATTGGAGAGAGAGAGAGCATGAGGCTGCCAATGAGGCAGTGGCCGCAGATCCGAATATTATGGCCGTACTGACACAGTGTGGGTTAGTGAAATTATTTCTGTGTCCGTTTATGCGCACACAACCAAGGCTGCTGAACGCCCTGGTTGACTATTGGCACCCTGATGCAGAGGCCTTCATGATAGAGGGGAAATCCTTGGTGCCCACCACTGAGGACATTTACTTTTTGACGGGCCTCTCGAGCAGAGGGGAACCCGTCAATTTTCAGACTTTTCCTGCGGGGCCGAGCAAAGTCTCGGAATTGATAGCAGAGTATTGCAAGGCTGGGACCGATCCGAGACCTTCCTCGGTGCCCGTTGGTAGGATCACTAGCCTCACCCTGCAGATGATCTTATCGCTCATTGGGCGGATTACCGGCTCTGCAGCCGTGCATCAGTCTTCGTGCGCACAGATGAACTGTGCAATCCAGTGCATGAATGCACAAATTTTTGACTGGAGTACCACACTGCTAGAGAACATGAAGAGGAAATTGATAGATTGCACCATCCTGTGTTCATTTTTCTTTGAGAGAGTTCCATGTTTTAGTCCTCGGTTGACAGTTCGAGGAGATCTGGCTACTTTCCCCGCAGTGTGCAGATGGGCAGCATTGCTTCCACGACAGGGTGGTGGAAGGACTGTAGAGGCCTTCAATGACGACTTTTTTGCCTGGCTGTCACGACAGATCCCCACGATTGAGGATTACCCATATGCAGGGATTGATTTTTCCAAAGATCCCACGATACCAGTGCCTCCTGGTGAGGAGCGAGGGGAGATTGGTAAGTCTCGACCTATCTAGTTTTTTTTTTGTTTGCATATGTAATTTTTATGTCTTTTTGATATATATCATGTTTTTGTATAACAGAGTTTTTGATGGGTGAACATTGTGTTGCGTGCAGATGTGGGACCCATGTGACCTGCCGATTTTGCACGGAACAGGCGCCGCCCGCGGCCAGAGACCGCAGCTGTCGCTGCCAGGGGGGCAGCAGTAGCGGGGAACCCCCCAGTAGGAGAGGCCGAGAGGGCTCTTAGGCAGATTGAGCAGAACTTCACTGAGCTCACTCACACAGTTCCCATGGCAGAGATAGAGGACACGCTGCCCTCCATGCAGACTCATATGGTGGGATTACCTCGGACATGGGTCCGATTGTTTAGGCGTTTAGGTCGGGCTGTACATGATTATAACAGGGCCCATAGGCCCTAAACAGACTTATAGACTTTTATGTGCCACGAGCACTGATATGTATATATATTTTTTGAGGGCATAAGCCCATTGACTCGTTATGGTTCCCACTTTTTGACGCGCTTGCGCCCATCTATGTACTCTGAGGGTTTTATCATGTTTATATATGGTTTTTTATTTCTTTTTTGTGTCTTATGGAGTATGTGTACAAAAATGTATTTACATGTGTATGATCATGATCTTTTTATATGTGAGAAAGATGCCAATCTAAAATGTGATTATCTAGAGTATCTGTGATTTGATTTAGACTCCCAGGAACATGAAAATATGTAATATAATCAAAGTTGCATTCCAAGAGACGTACCCTAAGGAATCGTCAGTGTAAAGTAGGGTCTTACACACGGTATATTCTGTTTAGCTGCAAAACAACCAGTTGAGCATCTAGATAGACCCGGAGACGAGAGATACCCAATGACAAAGCGTCACGAAGCAACTCAATAACTGCACTATACTCAGCAACATTATTTTTGGTGTCGCCTAAGCATATCCCTCCGGAAGATAACAACTGACCCTATGGTGTAAAGATTACCCAAGCTGCAGAGGCAAGCCTCTGCGTGTGTCGACTAGCACTGTCCGCATACCCAATGAACACTTCGGACTCACTTGACATCTGTCATAGTGATGAAAGATAACATTAATGACACGTCCATAAAACGGTTTTTCCCAAAAGAAATGTAAAAAGTAATAGCACAAAGACTATACATATGTTACAAAAAGTTACCCACAGTGACCATGCTATGAGTAATACTTCTTGAGGTAGAGCCCATTTTTAGGCTCTGCCAAAGCATTCCCTTCAAAATCGACCAGACAATAAGCGCCCTTTTTTAAAACCTCCTTAACAATGGAGGTTCCAAACCACATGGGTTTAAACTTTCCTGCCCCCAGGGGGTCCTTATCTTGGTCGTAAACTAGGACAAGGTCACCCTCAGAAAAAATCCGAGGACGAACGGACCTATCATATTGACACTTAACCTTATGTTTATGAGCCTCATTGGCCAGGGCCGCATCGCGACACTGTTCATCAAGATGCTCAAGGTGTACTAACCGTTCTTCAAGTGGAGAAGGGTCTGGCAATAAATGTACTGCCAATTTTAGAGACGAAATTTGGCATTCTATGGGCAAGACTGCCTCCAGCCCGTAAACGAGTTGGAAAGGTGAGAAAATGGTTGCAGTCTTAACTGATGTTCGGTAAGCCCATAATGCCGAATATAAAATCAAATGCCAGTTTGAATTGGCTGAGTTGATGGTTCGCTGAAGCATTGTCTTAAGCGTTTTGTTAATAGCTTCCACTTGCCCATTGTCTTGGGGGTAGTAAGGTGATGAATGTTCTTGCCGTAACCCAAGATTTGATGTTAACTCGGACATCATTTGATTCTGAAAGTGGCTGCCATGGTCAGTGACAATCTCTCTCGGGACGCCGAACTGTGCTATAATCTGGTTAAATAGGAAGAGAGCTGCAGTCTCCCCATCATCTTTAAACGTTGGCATAGCTTCGACCCACTTAGTGAAGTAGTCGACAACGACGATGATATAGCGGTGCCCCCTTGCTGAAGGGGGGTTGCATGTAGTGTAATCAATCCCCCACTTCGTGAAGGGACCAACTGTGATGACAGGAAACATAGGATCGGGATGTTTCCTCATCTTCCGTGAGAATATTTGGCACGGATGGCACTTCTTGACCGACTCGATACAGTCCTTGATAAGTGTGGGCCAGAAGTAACCTGCTCGTAAGATCTTTTGGGTTGTTGCCAACCCAGATAAGTGATCACCAAAATCTCATGTATGACAATCGTTGAGCACTATGACAGCCTCCTCATGAGTGAGACATCGACGCAAGACGCAATCCACACCTCTCCGATACAACGTATCATTAAGTATGAGATAGTTCTTGGCCTGATGGCGTATCCGCCAATGTTCATCATGAGAAGCAGAGGTGGGGCACTTCAAAGTCTAGATATAGATCAGTATATCTCCGTACCAGGGGTCTGAATATTTGATCAAGAACATGTCCCCCCGGATAGGCGATTCCTCAGGCACAACGTCACCTGACTCAACCAGAAGCTCCGAGATAAGTTCTGCGAAGACCAGTGACTTTTTGGACTTGGCTGAAACAAAGTCTAAGTCAAATTCTTGGAGGATTACCATCCATATACTGATTTTTCCGCCAATAAATTGTCGTGTCAACATGTACTGGAATGGATTCACGATGGCGACGACGGTGGTCTTGCGAAACAGAACATAGTGACGGAACCGTTGAACAGAATGAACTGCTGCCAACGCAAGTTTTTTGAGATGGGTATAATTAAGTTCCAGTCCTACGAGGCCTCAGCTCAAGTAATAGATCACGTATTCAGAAAATGAATCATCTTCTTGAACTAAAACCATGCCTATGGTTGACTCTGCGGCAGCCAGATATAATAGGAATTTTTTTTTATAATTCGGTGGTCATAGCAGAGGTGCGGTAGTAAGGGCATGTTTCAATGCGTCGAAAGAGAACTGCGCTGCTTCGTCCTAGAGAAAAGGAACGTCTTTCTTCAGTAAATGCATGAAGCCCTTGGTGATTTCGGCATAGTTGGCAATGAAGCGTCGTAAGAAGTTTGCCTTGCCTTGAAGACTCTGAAGTTGTAAAATTGTGCGTGGGGGGGGCAACTGGACTATTGCCTCCACCTTAAGAGGATCCACCATGATCCCTGTTGTTGAAACGATGAAACCTAATAGTCGTCTTGACGTGACGTTAAAGCTGCACTTGTTGGGATTCAAGCAAATCCTGAAGTAGCGACAACGTTCGAAAATTAGTCAGAGGTGCATAGTATGATCCTTTCGCTTGCGAGAGAGTGATGCTAAATCATCTAGATAGGCCTCGACTATGTGTTTGAGATCATGAAACGCAAAAGACATGGCCCACTGGAAAGTGGCTCCAGCATTCTTGAGACCAAAAGGAATTTTACGATAGGCGAATGTACCCCACGGACAAATGAATGCCGTTTTGTGTTGGTCCTCAGGTTTGATTTGGATTTGATTATAGCCTGAAAAACCATCCATGAATGAAAAGGCTTCACAACCGGCACATTCATCAATGATCTGGTCGATGAATGGGGTCGGATAATTATCTTTTGGACATGCCTTGTTCAAATCATAGAAATCGGTACAAACACGAATCGTGCCTTGTTTTTTATCGACCGGCACGGGGTTTGACACCCATTGAGTCAAGTGTATAGGGTATATGAACCCTGCCTTAAGCAATTTCTCAACCTCATCTTTGATGGTTGTTGCTTTCCTAGGATTAACTGGATGAAGTTTCTGTCGAACAGGCTTAGCGTCAGGATACGTTGTGATTTTGTGTTCAGCTATTTTCGGGTCGATGCCTGGCATTTCCTTGTAAGACCAAGCAAAAACATCGCGGAATTATTTAAAAAGATCCGTGTAAATTTGAATCTCTTCGAGGGAGCAATCCGCTCCGACGAAGACATTCTCCACGATGCCAGGGTTTCGGGAGATATTGATAGGTATCATGGTAGTGATAGTCGCCATATTTCCCTCAGCATAAATATCCTGTGTAGCTAAGAGGTTAATGGGACAAGGCTGATCCCCCGTCATGGTGATAGTGAATTCTCCTACCTTGATTCGATGTAACTCTGGGAGGAAATATGATCTGTCATGCAGATCATCCCAAGGTTTGTCCGGACCAGTCATTGCTTCGAGTATAGATTTGTCCGAAGGCAAGACTAAATCTAACGAATCGGTGTCGACAAGAGAATCCTGAGCCCAGATAGGCTCTGGAAGCGGATCCAAATCTTGTGCGGGAGTCGGATCGGGGGTAGCTGAATCTTGCTGGACTAAAGAGTACGCTACTTCAGTAGCCGACAAGGGCATGGACATGCCGAGGTGCCCTGTCGCATCCATCGTGGCTGATGGGGAAGGAAGAATCCATGGATCCTCAAAGTAAGTCATGCGGAATGACGAAACATGGAAAATCTCAGCCTTGTGGTGAGTCGATATAAACTTGACATCGCCATGAGGAGGTGGGTAATCGAAAGTACCCATCAAAAATGGGCACAAGCCAACTCCTATGTTAACGACACTGGCTTGAGGATCATCTACCATGGGAACCGTGGATTCCCCCAAGGCTGGGTCAGGCCGAGAGAAAGACAACTGATCAATGGTCACTATCCGACCTTCATGGGGAAACAATAAGACACGGAAAATTGTAGCGACCACTGCTTACATAGCATAAGTCCAACTACGACCTAACAAGAGATTGTAGTCGATGGGGGCATCGACCACCTCGACTTCGGCGCACATGGTATTTCCCCCTAACTGCACAGGAAAAGAAGGAATGATGCCATGTGGTCGGAAAGATTGATTGTCGAACGCAGTGAGGAGAGTAGGTGATGGAGACAACTCGGGCTGACCAATGGCTTTCCAACATGCTAACAACATAACGCAAGTCAAAGCGCCCTCGTCAACCACCGTGCGGTAGATATTTCATGTAAAAGTTTTCGTGGGGTGAGCCACTACTATCTGAAACGCGACGTGGTAAGGCAAACGAGGTTTCAAGTCAGTCATATCTAACATGATGGTACCTGGGTTACAAGTCTCAGTAGAGCCTAAAGCATTCAACAAGGATTTCCTGTGAGCGGGGCAACTTTGGAGGACCTCCAAAGAGGACATAGCACAAGGGGTTTGTGACAAATCTTCCACCACAGAGTAGTTCTAGGCGGCCCTTGCATTTGGATTGTGAGAAGCCCTCTTAAACACACCCTTTGGAATGCGTGTCATTGTTTCACCCAACGTCTTCTCGATCTGTAAAGGAAGAGATGGGATCTCGGCTTCTTTTCCCTTCTCAGAGGCACTTGGTTTGCTATAATCGTGTGCTCTAGTCGTTATGAAAGCATCACTTCTAACCATATATACATTCGCAGAAGAAGGATTATTTGGAGGAGGGCAGTTTTCTTGGCTGCCCCCTTTGCCACTTGCAGAGGCTTGGGTTAAATTTTTCCCATGCTGAAAGGGATTAGTCAACACAGCTTGTTGTTGTTGTGTGACAAACTTCTGGGCCTCCGAAATTCGAGGGAATAGATGGGTCGGGTGGTCTTCCGCACACAAGTTGCACGGATACCTCGCCTTCCTATTTTTCGTGGTGCCCTCGCCAGCATTATTAGTTGGTTTTTTATCCCCCTTACCCTTCTTGCATTTTTTTTTCTTCCCTTCAGGCTGCTGGTTGGCATTTGGGTTAGTCGTCTGCACAGAGTGTACTTCCGACGTTTGGGTAGGAGGAGCAACCAAAGCAGTAGTCTGGTTGGCCGCTGAGTGTTGTATAGATAACTGCTGCAATTGTTTTGTCAATTGCTCAGCGGGCTTGGTTTGTGCCGAACCAACGATACCATCGGCATGTGGTCCGGCTCTCTGTCTGGTTTTCTCTAGTATCGAACGTGGCGCATCTGGTAGGATGTTGTATAACAAACCGGACTGAGAATAGATAAGCTCAAACTGTTGAGCCCTCATAATGGCATCTTCTTCAGAGAAAACTCCGAATGTTGTGACGTCTTTGGACAACTGTGGGACCAAGGACTTAATGAACCATTCCAACAGGAATGCTGGTGGAACAGGTACTTTGATAAGACTCTTTCGACATCGCCACTCTCGAATGTGATCCGAGATATGATCCGTTGTCGTCTGCTCGAAATTGGCTAGCAACTCTGTGTCGGCATCGTATCTCACAGGTAACTGAAAATGGTTAAGGAAGACCATCGCCAGTTCGCCAAAAGAAGAATATCGTGAACGATCAATCTCTATGTACCATTTTGCGGCACTCCCAATGAGAGTGCGTTGAAACAATCGCAACTGGACGGAGTCATCTTTCAGTGAGTTTGATGAACACCAAAGATGGAAAGTAGTCACGTGATCACATGGATCTTCGTTAGGCTTGGCCTTGAACTTTGGAATGTCTGAAGGCAACTTCGTTGGCATAGGAGGCCAACGTGGATCATG
Source organism: Picea engelmannii (assembly GCA_009831015.1). NCBI lineage: Eukaryota > Viridiplantae > Streptophyta > Pinopsida > Pinales > Pinaceae > Picea > Picea engelmannii. The sequence continues at coordinate 1,866,142 of ML789398.1, forward strand.
ACAGATAGGATCATTTAACAACCGTGTCAAATCTGGCAAGTGTAACGTTGCCAAGAATGGTAGTTTTGGTTGCTGCTGATAGCCTGGATAAAGGGGTCCTGGAGTTTGACTGGCACCAAGTTGCCAGGAAAAGTTTGGCTGCTGGCTCGGGTTCTGGTAGAAACCATGGCCCTGACCAGCGTAAGGGTTTTGCATCTGAGGATACATCATTGGCTGATTCCCCATGAAGGACATAGGATGTTGGTCGTTCATCGTGTTTGATGGACTTTGGGAAGGATTACCCCATGCCGGTCCCAACGGGAGAGGCATAGAAGTCTGCCCGGGGTTCCATTGACTATGGAAAGAATTACCCTAGATTGGCATTCTAGAGGAAGGAACAGATCCTTGTCCTGAGTTCCAAGGTCCTTGTATGTGTGCCCCCAGCGCAAAAATAGTACCATGTGCCGGCCTAGACTGTCCAAAAATGGGTGTGCCCCCAGATGGGAAAGTAGCGGATGCAAAAGTGTTATTACCAAACATCCCGTTCCAAACAAACGGTGACGAACCTACCGGTTGAGTTTGCGCAGGTGTTCCTTGACTCCCAACTCCAAATGAACTTGTGTGTGCAGGCTACCCAGTGGACTGTTGATGCAGACCACCAAGCGAAGGGGAAAAAGGAGAGATATGACCTCCAGCGTAAGGAAAAGCGTTGAAAGGGAAAGGAATTCCCACAAGTTGACCTTGCAGAGGAGCATTGGAGCTCCCTGCCCCCAGACCCAAAGTCTGTAAACTGGAGTAAGTGAGTACAGGACTTGTACCTGAACTAGGCATACTGTATGAAAACGGTGGGCCTGTCGCACTAGGTATGAATGGAGGTGTGGCCTTCGCGATAGATGGGGTCGGTCCACTATGCGACGTAATTGCGGCTGAGACCATGGTGGCCCAGACCGTCGACAAAGGAAACTTAGGAGAAGCTTCTCCTGTGGTAACAATGGTGATGGGAATGGAAGAATTCCCAGAGGAAGTAACAGAGTTTGGTTCCATAACTGGGTTAGGCACTGACAGGCATTCGTAAAATTGAATTGGCACAATAATATCCGACCAAGTATCAGTGGCGGGGGTCTCAACTATGCCAAGATTGGCAGCTAATTCCTCTGGGAGTTATTCAGGCTCAAAAGCCTCGGTTGCTTCGAAAGACCCTCTTTGGTCTAACTTCCACCTCAATGGTGGCGGGGGTGGCTCCAGTATAACCGGTGGCAGGCCGAGAAGCCTTCGTGACCGGCGGAGCTCTGAATCCTCCACTGTGTGAGAAGATTCACGACACGCTAAGGTATTCTACATGAACAAACAGTAACACTTGCTAAAATAAAACCCCTAGAAGATAAATCAAGCAAGCACTAAACTAGTTGGAAGAACAGTTACAACAACCAACACTAGAGAAACTTACTGGTGCAAGTGCAACTCGAATACGGAAGCACCCTCCGGGTATACTTTGCAAAGTGTGGCCCGATGTCTGTCCTAGGTACCACGGTATACCCCTGTACTCACCCATGTATGTCCCTAGAAAATATTGGCAACTAGTTTGCCAGTACGTGAATAGTCACCAAGCGGGTACAGTCGATAGTCGGGTAGACCACAATGAGCAGGGTATCAAGCCCGAAACCTGTCAAGGGTATCGAGAGAAAATGGTCTGGAAGATGACTGAGGACCTCGAACGGATTCGAGACCCACGAAGCTCCGCGAAAAATGCAAACGACGGAATCCCTTAACAAATCCTCGATATGTGTTCTCCGCAACGCTCGGTCCAGCTTTGGAGGGGTTATCTCCACTACCTTTCCTTACGCAACCTCGTGTTTAGCCCTTGTGTTAGAGGGGGGTCCTGGATAACTTTTCGTAACTGGACTTCTTCACTCCCTATTGACAGACTCCAATGTTTGGCTTGAGTGGCCTTGGAGGATTCACTCTCCAACCTATTCCAAGGCCCTAGTCCTGAGCTAGTGTATGCACCCTACAAACAAAAAGTCTACTTGATTTTAATTAGCGTTTCTTTTAATGGGATTTTTTAAGTCACAAGGTATGAGAGTGAAACTGATGGTGTGTAAAAGACTCAAAGCAAAATGAACAAGAAATGCTTGGAAACAAAACTTTTACAAAAAATGAAAAACCAGCAACTTTTCAACAAGAAAGACTTCTTTTCTTTTCAAATTTACTAAGATTTCATGCAGTAAATATGAAGGACTTTCGCTCAAATCTGCGAGCTACTTATACTCTAAATGCACTGCAAAAACTTATGCAAAAAGACTTCTTCCTAGCTATTGATGCAACAACACAATCTTCAAACCAAGAAGAAAATGAAACAAGAAATATTTTTTTTTATTTAGTTGCAAAATGAAGCAACAAAGGGAAAATGACAACAAGCACAAAACCAAGACAACAAAATAAAATTCTGGCTTAAGGCGCAGATCGCAAAGAACCAAAGAAAAGACTCACAAAAGCAATCAAGAAAGCATTGATTCTAACACTTGTCTAAAAACCATAAAACAAATTTTTCTTTTGTGTTTTCTATCAAAACATCAACTAATAAAAACACAAGCTAAGGATAAGAGGCCCTAACTTACTGACTGTGCAGCCTTAGACTTTAAACCCCTGAGAGGAGCTCTTCTCACTACAGGAGGGAATGACTATCCCACCCAAGCTGAAAAACTACCAATCAAGCCTGCGACTGTCACCAAAACAGCACGCGTGCAAACACGTGCTGAGCTATAACAGCGCGCGGGTACCCGCGGGCTAAACCTGAACAGGTCGCGGGTACCCGCGGGCTAAACCTGAACAGGTCGCGGGTCTGAATAAAAGCTAAGATAAAACAACACACAAGTAGCCCAGACCTGAAAAAGGCCTCTGGTATTGACAACCAGGGTCTTTGAAAGGCTTGGATGCTTCTACTTTAACAGAAAAGGAAAATTTTCAAAAATAAAACAAATGCAAAGAATAACCAACACAATAAGGCAGACTGAAAGCAAGACAATAAACCAATCAAGACCCAGACAGGATCCAAAAATCCCCCTGAGAAGGTAAACTTCTGACAGGGAAGAGGAGACTGCCTCTTAAGCTTCCTGGGCTCTACACGCTACTGAAACCACTACAGCAGGCGTTCAAACGCGGGCTGTAGAAGGTTAGGGCACGGGTTACACACGTGCAGGCCTTCTGAAGGCCGTGTGTACCTCTGTGTGTCCCGAGAATAAATTTCAAGCAACAGTCAAGGAAAAACTGGTATTGATAACCAGGTTCCCTGCTAGCTTTGACCTAACAAAAAACAAATAAACAAAGAAACTGAAACTCTACTTCTTTGAACTACCCAAAAACCTTCAATGAAATTTGGAAACCCTAAGAGTAAATCTCCCCAGTGGAGTCGCCAATTCTGTTGTGGGGAATTTCTACCCTACAGACTAACAAGCTAGGGCTTAAACTTGCATGCAGATCATGACCCTTCAGAAATTACTTTTAACCTTCTACCCCAAACCTAAAACCCCTTTTCACATGCAAACATGGAAATAACCAAATAACCTTTTATCGACGGTTGGTGTAGATCCTCCATTGAGCTTTATCCCCTTGCTTCTGCTGCTCCTTCCGAAAAGCGATCCTGCAACCAAGACAAAACTACGCATGCATGTTATTGTTCTACTAGAGGGTTATAGATTAAGCATAAATCAAATAAAACATATAAGACTTGTGCATTTGGGACGGGAAAAGTATCTTTTTATTAATCTCAAGATGAATCAACTTACAATGATTATAGAGACCAGCCACCGTTCCTTGATCCTGATCCTGGGATCCTCCTCTTCTTTGTCCTCCAACTGCTTTGCTTGAATTATGTTTAGGCTTAAGAAAATGCTAAAGGGTTGGGACAAGTGGATTCGGAAATTGGGCAGAGTTTCTTTGCTATATTTTTTCCCCTCTTTCCAAATAGTACCCCTACCCCTTCTTTTATAGGCTAGAAGGAGCTAGGGTTTTGGACGAACTCTCGGCCATGCATGGCTGGGAGTTCCAGTTAACTGACCCAAAGCTTTTTGTCCCGTCGGTAACTTTCCTGTTTTTGTGCTTTGTTAGGTAAACGCGGGATGTAGTGGGCTAGCAAGCGTTCCAACGCGTGCAGTAGAAGGCCAACAAACATTCCAATGCGCCCAGTAATAGGTTAGGGCGCGGGTTGCTTAATTTAAGTGGTTTTTCAAGGTTTTATTCAGCATGGCTTTGGCAAGGAAGAGACATGAGTTGGCCCGATGCCAGGTAACCCTGTGTGGTGCATTTTAGGGTTATAACACTATCCATTCAAGAAAGAAGTATATACACCTAGGAAGTATTAAGAGAAGGGATATTAACTTCATACCCCTTGAGAGCACATCTGTTGGAAATGTTTAACAGGTAGCATATGCTTTTCATTTATGGCAAGTACAACAGTGAATATGGAATGAGTATAGGAAGAATGTAATAGACAAGCATCAGAAGTATTTTAGGAAGACGCTGCAGAGCAAGCTCGATAAGTTCAGAAGAGATAGTGCAGAGGATTGTTGGCAGGTTATCAGGTAAAGTAAGCTTGTCATTGATGGCAAGATTAGAGTATGTAGCAAAGGCCAAACAAGGACAAAGTACACTCCGAAGGAGAAGCGCCAATGATCGTTGGATCTCATCCTGAATTCCTGATGGTCGTCAGATCTGAATGAAGACAAAAGGAACGATGTTCCCTAAACTCTCGAAATCAAGATTTAATCTCAGCCATCAGATTAATGTTGAATCTGGACCGTTGATTCAAGTCCATGTTGGAGTTTTGGGGATCTAGAGTTAGAGATGTCAAGTAATATCATCCACAGGAATCCTGATTTCACGATATGAAAAATCGTGACTTAATCGTAGCTGTTGAATCAAGGTCTGATCTGGACTGTTGACTCCAGTCCATGTCAGAGTTTTGCGGATCGAGAGTTGAAGATTTCAAAGAATAAAAACCATAGGAATCCCGAAATCGCTATATGTGATATTGCGATTTAATCACAGTCATCAGATCAAGATAAGATCTGGATTGTTGATCCGACTCACATCAGCAAACCACGTCAGCTAGGAGCACGTGGCACAACAAGGTAATGACAAGTGTCAGACTGATTCAACATTTCAAGCACATGTAAGTCACGAATCAGGGTGACATGTGGCATGTATTCGACATGTGTGACGTTAGTAGGTTTACACCCTTTCGGACTTTCATGGATCGGGAGTTGGAAGCATCAAGAACATTCACCACAGGAATTTTGAAATCGTGATATGCAAATTCACAAAAAGATCTTGACCGTCAGATCACCAACGAATGTGGATTGTTGGTCAAGCATGAAGAAGGCCTGTGAAGTGTCGAAAGCACGACAAGATCTGAACCATTGGGTCCATAGGACATGTGGTGAAAGATCATCATGTCGCTGACTGGAAAGTCAAAGGAACGGGGTTTGATATTAGCCATCAGTTCGAGGTTTGATCTTAGCCATCAGATCAAGGTTTGATATTGACCGTTGATCCGACTCCATCTCAGAGTCTCGACTATCATGACTTGGAGTGATGAGACCCTTCATCACAGGAACTGCGAGATTCAAATTCACGAAGAGATATAGACCGTCAATACACCAAGATTCTGGACCGTTGATCCAGCTCCATCTCGGAGTTTCTCCTATCGCAACTTGGAGTGAGGAGAACCTCCACCTAAGGAATAGCGAGATGCGAGATCGCAAAAGCGCCTTATGCATAAGGTTGTGGTCACAGCCCTTGGTCACGAAAAGGGAAGGATTCAGTCCAGATAAGCTCCATTTCAGGGTTTCAGAGATCGCAACTTGGAGAGTCAAGATGCCTCATCTCCAGATTCACGAAACGCGAATTCGAAAAAATCACTTTAAGCATAAGCGCTTAGTCATGGCCATGGTCACATAGAGGAAGGAGATAGCATAGAAAAAATCTGTATCAAAGCTTCGGAGATCGCGACATGAAGTGTCAAGACACTTGGGCATAGGAATGCCGAAATGCCAAAACTCGATTTAAAGGCAAGATTAATTAAGTTCATCCAATGACACAGATAAACCTGAAGGAGATCGGAGGGCTACTGTAGCACGACATAGTATAATTGCCAGAAACCATTGATGGTTTCATTCAGAGGACTCAAAGACACTTGGGATGATTTGACAGAGAAGACGAAGAGTCTCAACTGCTAGAGAGGCTGGCTCCACTGTCATAGAGAAGATGAAGAGTCTCAACTGCCAGAGAGGCTGGCTCGATTGTCACAGAGAAGACGAAGAGTCTCAACTGCCAGAGAGGCTAAGGAATCTCGGCTTAACACCTAGTGATGATAGACACAGGGGTTGAACTACTAGAGAAGTTGAAGAGTCGCAATGATGATCATGCAGAGCACTTGAGATGTGGAGGAGATTGGCGTAGTATGAGCATGCAGAAGAATGGTGAATATTGCATGCACAAGATGCACAGAAGCTATATATACATGGTATAGAGAAGAGAAGGAGTTGATGTTTCTGTTGGAGTTTGTTGTGGTTGTTGTTGGTGAATCTGATTCATGTGTGAAGAAGGAGGAGAGTGCATCAACTGAATTGAACTGAAGAGGAACTATGCAGTGAATGGACATGGTGTACAAAGCATAAAAAGTAGAAGAATAGACAGCGCAAGTCATGTGTGCAGGAAGGCAATGAGGCAGACAAAGCAACGAAATGCAGCAGAATAGTGATGAGTCTGGTAAGCCATTGTTGAACATTATATCACTGTAATAAGTTTTAGTAGCAAAGATTTATATTTCAGGGAGGTTGGGAGGTGCTAGGGAGGAATTTTGTCCTCGGAGGTTCAAGTGGGTGCTTGAACACAGGGAGTTGTAGCTTTCATCTAGTTGTAGCCAGAGAAACCAGGGTGGCAAGGTGGTGCAAGGGAGAACTCTTGTTCTTTGTTATACAGGTTGGTGCCTGTATGATTGGAAGTTGGTGCTTCCATCTAGTTGGTGCTGGAAACACTCAGGGAGTTGGTGCTTCCTTCTAGTTGGTGCTAGAGAAACCAGGGAGT
>ML789398.1:1895377-1908665 GCA_009831015.1 Picea engelmannii
GCCTTGTAAAAGTATATTGTAATTTCATTGTAAATCTGGACTGTTCATTATAAGGTCGCAGATCTAACGATAGAGATTATGTTAGGGTTTTTTTCCCTAGAAGGCAACCCTCTTTTATGAGGGAAATGTATTGCGGCTATGTATGTTGGAAAGTATTGTATTCTAAGAGAAGAGACTGTTAGATAAAGAAGAGGAAGTTACGGGTTTTGTTGTAGGTTGTATCCCTTCATTTTGCTGGATAATAATAAAGAAAGGACCTGGAAATTTATGTAGTGGACGTAGCCCACACAGGGTGAACCACGTAAATCTGTGTCTCTCTTGTATTGTGTATCTTCTGTGTTTTGTTTCCACATTTGTTTTATTTTATTGCTCCGCGGTCCTGTTTTTCTAACAGAGTAGGCATTATATCATAACTAATCATAAAATCTAACTTATGAAGGTGGGAGGGAGGGACAAAATCATGCAAAGAGGTATCACAACAACCATGCCCTATCCATCCCCGTAGAAGACCGAAAGAATCATGGAAAGGTGGATCCTCTTCCTCAGCCACAAATCCAATGCTTGAAGACCAAGAAGAAATGACAAGGAACCTAAGGGAAAATCTAAGGTTTCCCATGGAAGAAGAAAGAGCTAAGTAGGGGATCAAACAGGGCCTAGATAAAAAATAATTCTCCCAACCCAAGGTTTGAAAATAAAAACACTTAGAGAAAACCATAGGTTGAAAATAGCTATATCCTACATGCAAGTGACTATCATGAGGAGAACCCCCAAAAATATCTATAACAAAATAACAAGGTGAAATAAGAGGGGGTTGAAAACTCTAGTCACAAAAATCCTTCTCTAGGAAAATCATGTCCTTACCCTCATCAAAATTAGAGTAAAACGGTGATTGGAAATCTTCTTCATAGAAAAAATCCAAATGCTCAAATTAATATGTATCAAACAACATAGGTTAGGATTGTAAATCATCATGGTATCATTGCAATAATTCATCCCTATGTGATTGGAACAAATCTGTAATCATGTCATCTTCATGATACCAAACATATAAATCATTAGAAATCGCATATGGTTGTTCCAATGGAAACAATCGAAAATTACCTTCAATATCATAAATGGGATCTCCATTGAATCCATAATGAGTCACATCCCATTTACATCTCCCAACATGTATAAACTCATCAATATCACCAATCAGATCATCATTTTCATTATAGCGTGATGGGACTAGAGTATCCAAGGGTTCCTCTAGCACTTATTCAGTTTCCAAATCATAGAATAGAGCATAATCAAAAACTTGGAAAGGAGTATATCTTACCATGTTTTCTTCTTCATGTGCAAGAGGAATGGAAGATTGGATGACTTCATCAAATAATGGAGCAAATGTTGGTGCTTCATCTTCATAAGGAGCCTCTTCGTGGGTTAAGTATTTGACATGGTGTGTTTCATAAATATGTTCTTCTTCAGTATATTCAAAAGGAAACTAATGTTCTACTTCATGCATTTGGTTATCATCCTCATGATCCAGCCCTTCAGGATCTCGTTCTTCAATCAATTCTTCATTATTTTCAATAGAATCATGATGTAATTATTGCTCCTATTCAAGGGATTGGTAGCTCTCTTCATGAATATTTTCTTCAACTTCTTGTTTTTCAATGGATTCTTCATCTTCCTCAAGAGGGATAGAACATAACCCTTCCCTTTGGAGGGCCACCATGAGATCGTGGAAAGTGTCTTCATATATTTGTGTTATTGGGGACCACCTTTTGAGGAATTTTTCAATGAAGATTTCAAGAGAAAATATACTCTTTGAATGGAGAGTATGCTCAACCCGGTCCTTTTGTTTTGTTTCCAAAGATAGAAAAATAAATATTATTATCACATTCTAACATGTTACATATATCTCTGAAGCATACTTCAATAAATTCACAACATGATAAATATCTAAGGACGGGTCTCCATCAAATTTTGGATAATTATCCAACCAACCCTGAGAAAAGTTATTTGGGTATCCCAGAATATCCTGAATATCCAAGGAGGGAAACATTCTATGAAGTGACCATCGTGTCATAATCCCATCACTTGAAAATATGAAATATCACATAGTTGAGAGTACGATGACACCTTAGAATATACCAGTGGATTCATCAGATGATCCCTTTAGGATCATCAAAGAAGGTGAGGGAGCTACCCTTAGTGGAGTCTCTAGGTAAACTTGAGAGATAAGGGATTCGAGAGAAATTTTACCGAATGATATTTCAATGAGTAGAATGACTCAAGCCTCCTTGGAAACAATTCCAAAATGTATCATGAGATTTGTACTTGTGCAAATCCCAACACAAGTCCCCCAAATCTGCGTAACTATGGAAAATCCTAGAATTTTCACCTTAGTAAGAAGTTCCCATGTTTTATTGATGGAGGAGGTCCACCATAGGGGAGGCTTCCCCGGTGACCTCAAGGGATCATAATAGAAAGTATTGTAGCCAAACCTACCGCCCCCTCCCTCGATCACCTAAAGAAAAGTCTAGGTCAAGGAAATCGAAGGAGTATGAATTCGTTTGAGTACCTGCCCGGAACAAGAACACTTTATAGAAAATATATTATTATTTCCAAGTCCAAACATGCAATAAATACTCCTTGAAAACACAAGACAATAAAATTTCTATGGCTTTTATGAATTTTCAGCAATGAACAATAGTACAACAACAATAAGTAAAGTATAACAACAACAATCATTATCAGTCAGAAATGCAACAATCAACAATGTAAACTTAGCAAACATCCACTAGAGTAATATCCGATTGTTATATGCAATTTATGAACATGTTAAGACACTTTTCCAAGAGTGTATGCAACAAATATGAGTGTATGCATATGGTTGAAACAAACGTTTTCAATAACAACAAGTTTACTGGCAAATTAGTGAGCGTTAGTGTTAGCAAAGTTGGTAGAAATCTTGAGAGAATTAAAAGAGAGTGTTTGTTGATCAATTTCACTACAAGAGAGCTGTAAAATCAGTGCCTTTGAGGGATATGGAGTCTTTATAACAAAAAATGCAACAATACTTGAAGATTTAACAAGCAAAAACCAATAGGTAGAGAACTCTAAGCTACTAGCACATTAGGGCCTTAGGTTTTAAACCTTAAAGAGAAGGATTGCTACAGTGAAAGCACTTTTGGGCTCTAGCAACCTTTTCTCCCTTATTGATGCTTCAACTAGATTAAAATCAAATGTCTAGGGATAAAATCCTAAAGTGTTAGCAAGGCGATATCACCAATTTTGAACAAGAATAACCTTGTGGGAGGAGGAAGCACTTATGATCCTCTCTAAGGGTTTCACCAAACAAGATGTCTAGCATGAAAAGGAGAAATTATCGTGAAACATTGATAGCATGAACATAAAATTGCATAAATTTCACTTACTTCACCAAGATAGCATGAGATAAAACCCTAATTGTACAAATTCCATCCAAAAATCAGCAAAAGCATCCACACATTGACCCTTCAAGAAAGTCACATAAGGTAGAAGAGTTAGATAGCCCAAAGAGGATGAAAATTTGAGAGGTGTTCTCACAAATGGTGAGTAATGATTGATGAAAAAATGAAATTATAGGGTCCTCTATTTATATGAGGCCTTATTAACCAATTTATACACATAAAATTGTCAACAAGAAATTAGAAGAGGGACGACCCCCTTCATTTTCTTTTACAATATGCAAAAATGAAAATAACATAAAGTAAAACCCTAAAAGCATGACGTCGCTCCCTAAAAGGGTGACGTAAGGCTGAAAAATGATATGTAAATCCTCAAAGAAGAGATCGTTGGGCCTCCAAAGTACATGTGTCACACGCTCATGTGCAAAATTGTCATGCCATGTGTCTTCTCCTGTCAAAACACCTCTGAAACCACATCATCCATTAAACCGTAGCCTCCAAGATGACATCAAGGGATAAAGGGTGACGTCCTAGGCCTCCAAAGGCCATGTCCAAGTATATAAGGGTGATGTCATATGTGGTTCATCATTCTAAGCCTTCCTGATGAGGCTAGATGTCCTCAAAAGTTGCAGTGAGCAGCATCAATAGTCTCCCACATGTGGGGTATGGAATACATCCTATAGGATTTCAAGCCCCTGTGAAGGTCCAAGTGGCACAGTTTTTTCATGAATAGATTTCTCTGGGAAAGGTCTTGCAAATATAAACAAGTACACCCTCCAAGGGTTCACAAGTCATATGAATCATGCCAAGTAAGCCACATTTAATAAAAGAACCAACCAAATAAGTGCATTAAACCCCCCCTTTTCAAATTAAACAAATTCTCAAACACCTTAAGAACTTTTCCAAATCTAGGTACGGGATGGGTGTCATGGTGCCCTATTGGGTAGGCCAATCCCCAATTCAAGGAATGTTTCCCAATAAGACCCTATCTAGATCATGTAATGAGTATGAGGTGGATTGGGGAAAGACTCTTGGGCATGGGGTTCTTGACATATCAAGGGTTCATATTGTCTCATTTATGGGTACCTTTGTGGAGGGTGTGCTACATCCTTGAGTTACCTTTTGTTTGCAATTCAACCTTTTTCCAAGCCCTTTATTTATCTTTTTATTAAGTCTGAACATCGAGTGCTATGTGAAATGGAAATAAAAGAGTATCGCAATGCCATTTGAAGTTAGAACACATTAGGTGTTATATGCAGTGGAAATAAAGTAAAAATACAATGCCACTTGAAATTAGAATGCACTAGGTGCTATATGTAGTGGAAATAAAAGAACATCTCAAGGCACTCCCCCTTCAAGCGGAACACTTTTTCCTTATTTATTTTCATTTAAAAGTTATTTTTTTCTTTAGAGAATCGTTTCATGGCTATCAGGACTTTAGGGTGAACATTTATGTGTGATGTCAGCTACAACACCTCTTGGCCTTTAACCCATTTCCCATTAAATGCGGTACAAACCCCTCTTAGGGTCAATGAACCCAAAAACCCAAAAGATGAGGAATTGGAGGGGAAGAAGTGTGGAAAATGGTAAGTATGAGTGGAAATGGTACAATGACCCTTCAAGAAAACCATAGTATCAACCAGTTTCCTAAGGGTAACCAACTTACTAAGATACCATGACAACCACCAAGGTGAAATTAGGAAAAAGATATAATTTCCAAGCAAACATTCCATAATCAAGAAAGAAATCTCTGAAAAATGCTCAAATGCCTCAAATATTAAAGTGATAGTTACCATGATATTGGACTTGTTACCTCATGAAGCAAGAATTATTGTCTTCTGGGGGCCAAACCGGTGTAGTGGACGTTGCTTTGTTGTCAATGATGAGTGGTGATGTAAAAGGAGGGGCTCTTTCTTCTTAATGTGGGCTCTGCTGGTCAATCTGACTCTTGACATTCCATGTCTGCTATTGGAGGGCCTAGAGGCATCATTTTCTTATTTACCCCTAGGCATGGAAGGTAACAAATCTCGAATAATCTAGCTTTACAGGAGGTGGAATAACATGCATTCATGTACAAAGTTGGGGTATCACTTTCCCAAGAAAAGAAATAATTATGGAACTCATTTCCCTTTCATATATGGGCTCATGGGATTAAATATGTCCAATAATTAGTTGTAGAGGGTGAATCCTTGACCACCTTTCATTTTGGAGAAGAAATATTTATAGGGAATGATCCACTTAATGCAGTTAGCCACCATTGCCATGTGTGCAAATGAAAATAACCTTACCAAAATAAAGTGTGATAGGAGGAATAAGTGAATAGAAGAGACACATATCTGGAAAAAGTGGCTTTTAGAATGGGGAGTAGAAGTCAAGAAAGTAGAGATAAGAAGAAGGAATAGATATAGAGGGAGAGAACAAAGAGATAAAGAGTAGAAAATGAGAGACTAGCAAGAGAAGCAACACCAGAAAATGAAATACTGGACAAAGAGGTTGAAGCATTATGTCTTTAGAAAGAAGTTGAGTGAAGGAAAAGAAATGAAGAATTAAGTCTGGCCAGAGAGGAAGAATCTAGAAAAATGAGGAAGAGGAGGCTAGAAGGAAGAGAGAAGAGGAAGAAAATAAGAGGGAAGAGGAATCCATTGGTTATAAAACTATGGACACCAATACTTCCTATTCTGATGTTGAGTGTGACACCCTAGGTGCATCCGTCATAGGGGGGATTTTCCTCTTGGTGAGGCTAGATTGGGGAAATCCACCCCTTCTAATTCAAACACTGTCACAGTTTTGGATGCTTTCATTTATGATAAAACAAAGGAAAAACTATTTAAGCAGTTTTACAAGAAACTAAGGCTACCAAGAGTTCATGAACTCACAATTACCATTGAGACACCAGTGATGGAAAACACAAGAACACATTTGATCCTTGTGACATCTACAAATGTTACTTCTCACAAGATTTAGAATTTAATATATGGAATATTACAAAGGATATTGAAGAGTATAAGCTATAGGTGGAAACGTTGGAGAAGGAAGTGGCAAATTATAAAGTAAACATGACCAACTTAGTTCAATTGAAGGCTTGCACCTTCTAACTCCAAGAGGAACTCAACACTATCCAAAATATAGTGTACACTAATCTGAAAGAGTTCCAGGATCATGCCACACAATTTCTTACTTACCTTGAAAATGTCAATGATAAGAAGGTGATGTTGTATGGAGTGAATCTCAGCATGGATGCGATTAAAAAATGGAAGCCGAAGAAAAGGATGCCCTAGAAGACTTTCCTAAGATGACAGAAAAATAAAATTAACTCAATTGTGCAACTTTTTCAAATTATAAAGCAACAATCACAACACTAGATAAAGACATCATTGTCTCTATGAATAATTGCAAATGTCTATATGTTACTACTGAAAAGGTAATTGAAAGATGCCACCTTCCATCACTTGGAGACATGGGCGCACCAAGACCCATGATAAACATCTTGAATGACTTGGAGGAAAGCATAAGAAATAAAGGAAGCACAATTAGGATGATGCCAAGAATTACCAAGGATATCCTAAAGGAATACATTGTTGGCACCTCCAAAGAGACTAATTTAATCAATTCTTTCCTAAGCACATTAAAGAGAGAAATGGGCCCCATGCCTACAAAACTTGTATCTTAGGAAGTTTCCTTTGAGAAATTACTTTTTATACATATCCAAGGCATCTCATCACAACATGAAGTGTTGACCATTTACATACAAGATAAAGCACATGGTCGATTATGACCATAGTGTAAGATAAATTGTGATTTATAATAGTCTTTAGGAAAAAATCAAGAATGAAAGTTGAAAATTCTATAACTACCAAAAGGAAGCCAAAAAGAAACAAGAAGCAGTTATAGTCTAAAAGCTTTAAAATCCCATCGACTTGTTGTAAAAGAGGATTTTCACATATTGACAATTTGTAAAAAAAATTACAATTTTAATGAGAAGAAGCCCCTAGGGACAATTTTGAGGAGGACCACTAATGTCAAATATTGTATTTGCCTGGAATTATTTTTGTTGCTAAGTTGTTATTGATATCACTATGAGAATGTATTGTTATATTGATGACTTTTCTGCAATGAATAATATAGTTCTTAGTTTCTCTTCAGAGATGTTTTCTTTGGGATGGTAGATGTGAGATTGTGAATCTTAGCATTATAACACACTTCTCTTTATTTTCTATCTTTTTCATGCATATATATTTTTATTTTATTGAATAGCTAAATGTTCTAGAAATATTAATAGAAATACATAACTAAGGTCATGTTTACTAGTTAAGATCTGCTCCTAGCTAGGATCAATTAGATAAGACTATATTTTGAAAATAGATTAAAAGTATTTATCATTTTTTATTTCACAAACTATTCCACGTCCACTAGTAACAATTGTCGTTCCATAATCCGAATGGGTTGCCTATTCCAAATGATGTGAAGTATAATTCATATCCTGCATTAGGGAGAACTCCTTTCTATTGAGTGGAGCACTTTTCCCTTGACAACAAGACTCCAAATCACCAAAATAGTACCCACCCTTAAAATGGGTGTTGAGCTCCAATCTACCCTAGTAAATTAGAGTGTAAATGATTGTCAATCCGGTGTTTGTAAGACTTAGAGGCATGTCCAAAGTATATGGATTTAGAGATAGTTTTTATCTTTAATGGAGATAAACCAAAAACCTATTCTAAGGCTGAATATGAAAGAGATGCTAAGCTTCTATTCAGAAGTCATCTTCATAGATCTCACAACAGTAATCAACACTTGTTTTTCTAAAGGGGTATTCAAGAGAAAGTTTTAAGACCTATCAAATGTTAGAAGAACAAAACTCTTATTCAAGAGATGCATTCATTGTCTTCTTTCATTCATTCATTAACAACTATCATCAAATCAAATCAAAGTACTGAAAGCATAAATAACTCAAAAAGCATACAAAACTATCTTAATGCTTGAAGTCAAACTACACATTAATTTCTCATTCAATAAATCATTCACAATATGAGTAAGGCTTGAAAACATTAAGCATGTAACTGAGCTATGAAATTCATATACCTATAGCAAGATAAAACTCATCTACAGCAAGCAAGATCTGATCTAAAACATGTACTTGAAAAAGAACACAAGGAAAGAGTGTACTAGTTGGCAATGGGGGCCCTCCAATGCTTCCCTGGTACACTTGAGTTGACTCAGTTAAGGAAGAAATCCAGCAACATTCAAATCATCATAAGAATTCACATGAACAAAACACAGAGCTGATCTTCAAGAGTTCAAATTCTCAAGTTTCTTCATTCATATCAAGATTGTCTTACTAGTTTAAGCTTAAGAGTATTTATACAAGAGTCTTAAAACCAAAAATGATAAAATGTCTCCTAAATATCATAATTAGATCCACAATATCCTAGGAGGGTCGAATGCCTCCTTTAGATCCTCAATATATGGTCAAAATCCCACGAAATAAAAAACTGTCTAAGATTTAAGGCTGAAACAGGGCAATTTCTGCTGAAGTGGCCATGTTTGACCAGCGTTGACCAGACATCTGGAAGGCTCATATTTAGAATCTGATAGATCATTCTCCATCCTTGTACATCAGGGAACATGAACCAAGTGTTATATTTCTCCCAGGTGTCCTGAAAGTATACAAACCACGGAGCTTTTACGGGATTTGGTCAAATCCTGTAATTTCTGATAAATTTTCAATTTTAATGCTAAAATTTAGAAAACTCAATTCTTAAGCTAGAGAATGAAAAATATACCTTGCATAGGTTGTTTCATGGAAAATGTGGGATGAATTGAAGGCAAAATGGATAGATAAAGAGACAAAAATTATGGTTTATAGGGAAAAATGGAAGCACAAAAATGGACTCAACATCTCCCCCAAGAGGAAGTCCTTGCACATCCTCATGCACAAAAATGTCCCTGACATGTGTCATTGATCTTCTGCTACTTCTGCTGCCTGCAATAAAGTTGCCACATTTTCCTGAGCTGTATGAAGTGCTTTCATATTTTGATACTTCTCTTTATAATCCTTTTTCTGCTGGAACCACTTATAAGCTTGTTTGGAAATTAACTTATTCTGTTTTTGGAGCTTTTTGTTTTTCTTCTTCAAAGTGTCATTATCCTCTTGTGTTTTGTGACTTTGAGTTCTCAGCATCTCATTTTCTATTTTGATGTATCTCTCTAAGACTTCAATATCTTTTATTTTTCTCTTCATCTTTCTTATTTTCTTGTTCTTCTTGTCAAGTTCAGATGTGGATGTACCAGCCACCTCTTCTATTTGAGGTTCTTCTTTCATGTCCCTGATTAGTTGTTCCATATCCACTCTCATCTGTTCATAGGTAGAGGTTTCATGTTCCTCAAATCCATCATTCCCAAATGATTGTGCTTCAAGAGTTTGAATATGTTCATATTGTGCTTGTTGTGCTTCATCATCTTTCTCTTGTATTTGGCCTTTTTGAACTTACGGCCGTTTTCTTGTCCTCCTTTCATAAGTGGTAAAAATTTTATCTTTTTCCTCAAGTTGCTTCTCTTTTAATACCATACTTCTTGTTTTTCTCCTCCCTGAAGGCAGTTTTGGGCTTGTCGCATTGGGGTGTTGTACCTCTCCTTCATCATCAGTCACTACTAGAATTTGCTCCTCTCCTTCTTCCTCCTTTATGGTTTCAAAACCATTCTCAATGGTAAACTATTGCCAAATCACATTTTTCTTCTGAAGTTCACCTTTAATGATCATTTTGATAAGACCACAGTGATACAAAATCCTTTATGTGTTCCTTCCCTGTTTCTGGATAGTCTTGGCCATTTTGGAGAGGCTTTGTAAGAGAAAGTAAGGCATATTGATCTCACAGTCACCTCTCAAATGTTGTAGCAGTTTAATATGATACAGATAAATGATGCTAAACCTACCCTCACAGGTTATGAATTTCTGTATAAGGTATTCCAACTCATCCCAGGGATGGACCAACCAACTCCTTGGGATACCTTTCTTCCAGTTTACTACTGCTACCCTTGACCTTGAAATGAAAGGTACCCATGATTTATCCTTGAAATGTTTGGTTTTAAAATATCTCTCTCCTATCTAAGGTAGTCCAATGACAAATGAAAGGCTATCTTCAGTGATTCTGAGGGTAAGGTTCCCAACAGTAGCTCTCTCCCCATCAAATGAGTGAGCAAAGTCTAAGGCAATTCCTTCACAAAATCCATCAAATTTTTCAAAAAATCTTAACCACTATTTCTGTTCCAGAATTTGCATGCAATCTCTATGTATTTCTGATGCTACAAGCCTCCCAGGTTCATATCTTGATACCATATTTCAAAATTTTCAAAAACAAGACCTCAAATATTCCCACTGTTTGAAAAAAACTTCAACTCTGCAATTTTTCTCAAACTTCTAGACTCTGTGTGAATTTTAATTTCTGTATGGTCTTCAAGAAGAGTTTCTATTCAAATAAGAAAAAGAAATCTCTTATTTTTTATTCCTAAGCTTATTCTCTGTTTATGAAAAAAAATGCACAGGAATACCTGGTAAATTTGAAAAATTCTCGGGCTCCTATGTCGAACTCTGACTCAATTTTCCTTCTTTAAATTCGGGCTCTGCTAAACATGGACTTTCTCATTTACAATTGTATCCAGAATGTTGAATTTATACTTGGCTGTCTAAATTATGAGTTTGGGCTTACCTTCAAAGGTTGACTCCTGTTTTGATACGTCTTCTGCCCTTGCTTCACCACGTTCCTCCTTCAATTCCCCCGCGTTTTCTTCCACAGAATGAAATCTTGTATGTTAACAGTGTGATTGTCAACATACAATTCGTTTCCTATCAGAGAATTTCGGAGTAGGGACAGTCAATGTGCTAGAGTGTAGGGATTTCGGATGCGTAGGAGGAGCAATGAACTAGAATGTAGGGATTTGGAATGCGTAGGGAGAGCAACGAACTGGAATGTAGGGATTTGAAATGCATAAGGAGAGCAACGGGGTGTGTAATTCGAAATGGTGGTAGTGTATGCAGAGGCGCGTCGGCAGTTCAAATCTCGGGACGTGCAAGATGAGACACAACGTGCATGTTTGGTGAGGCACATCACATATTAAAAACGAATTGAGTCGTTTTACTTTTATGAAGAGGGAAACGTTGGTGGAGATTTCAACAAGGTTTTTATTTTGAAAAATGGTTTGTACATCAATCACAGCTAAAGGTGTTACTTTGATCGTACCTTGTACTCTTCTTCCCTTTGCAATTATTATGAGATGTGGTTTAAAAATGCTCATTTGTCATATAACTCCCGAATTTATTTCCAATTCCTTCATCAAACATGAACATCCTCTTATAACCCCTTTTAAATGTATGCAAATCATCTTGATTTATGCAATGATACCTTAGTTTGTGTATGTAACAGAGCTTAGACAGCTTCAAAATAAACACTGTATTTTGGTATTTAAAACCCAATCCCTCCTTATGACTCCTTTGGAAACCAAAAGTGGTTCTGCTGAGTACCATTTTAAATGCTTTTGAGGATGAAAAATGGAGTGATGAAAGGGTAATGTAGGGAAAAAGGAAGGATAGGGCATTTATCATTCCTATCTTAGGAAGAATTCTCAAAATTAAAGCATTAAAAAGGAAAATATACTAACTTGTTTGCTCCTTGTGTTTTTTTGACTGAAGCTGGATGGGATGCTGGTGTAAGTCCTCAGATTCCTCTTGTATTTACTTTGCTGGTATCTCAGGTCTTTTTTATTGATTGAAATTGATATCTTCTCAGGTCCCTTGCTGAATGAAGTGAATGTCTTCTTCAGGTCCCTCTGCCGAACTTTGAAATGGATGTCTTCATCAGGTCTCTTTGCTGAACTTGAAATGGAGATCTTCATCAGGTCCCTCTGTTGTAAATGGATACTTCTGGGTCCCTCTGTTGATTGATACTTTCAGGTCCCTCTACTGATTGATACTTTCAGGTCCCTCTACTGATTGAAATGACTAAATGGAATGAAGTTGGTTCCTTTCTTTAATGCATGTTGTCATCTGTAGAAGGGTTGAAGGGTTTCCAGATATACCTTATCCCCCTCAGCCTTATTTATTGACTTGTCCTCAAGTCAAAAAAACTTTTGAAGCTGAACAAATAAAACTAGAAATTGATGGTGAAAATTTATTAGTATTTAAAGAATTTTGATTGGCCAATGTTACTTGGTTTTCCAATCAGAATTCGAGTTTATATTGTTCCAGTTACCTAGGTTTTCACAACTAAAATCCTTTTTTCTTTTTCTCTTTTTTCTCTTTTTTCATTTTTTTTTCTTTTTTTATGTATATTTTTTCTTTTTTTTTATGTATATTTTTTAAGTAGAATGTGGAGGAGACACATGGTTTTGTTTCTCCAACACTTCCATTTCATTCTGTTGATATATTTGATGTAGAAAGTCCTCCTTTCTTACATGCTTATTGTAGAGCTTCAGCCTGTGTCCATTGACTATGAATGAGCTTGCCTCATTGTCTATTGTTTGTAATTTGACTGAGCCATTGTCATATACTTGTGCAATCTCATAAGGACCAAGCCAATGAGTTGTAAATTTATCTTTGAAATCTTTAAATTTTGAATCAAATAACAAATCCCAGTCTCCTTCTTTGAATTGTTTCTTCTTGATATACTTATCATGCCAATGTGCCCTCTACTGTTGTATCAAAGTGTTGTGTTCCACTGCTGCCTGTCTCATCTCATCCAATTGATTTAATTGCATGATCCTCTCTTTTTGTGCTTCGGAAAGATCTAGTCCTAATTCAGCTGCTAATTTAAAAGTATGTATTTGAAATTCTATAGGTAGAAAAACTTGCTTACCATATACCA
>ML789398.1:1914452-1931607 GCA_009831015.1 Picea engelmannii
TGCAAATTCTCAAGTTTCTTCATTCATATCAAGATTGTCTTACTAGTTTAAGCTTAAGAGTATTTATACAAGAGTCTTAAAACCAAAAATGCTAAAATGTCTCCTAAATATCATAATTAGATCCACAATATCCTAGGAGGTTCTAATGCCTCCTTTAGATCCTCAATATATGGTCAAAATCCCACGAAATCAAAAACTGTCCAAGATTTAAGGCTGAAACAGGGCAATTTCTGCTGAAGTGGCCCTGTTTGACCAACATTGACCGAACATCTGGAAGGCTCAGATTTTGAATCTGATAGCTCATTCTCCATCCTTGTACATCAAGGAACATGACCCAAGTGTTAGATTTTTCCCAGGTGTCCTGAAAGTATACAAACCACAGAGCTTTTACGGGATTTGGTCAAATCCTGTAATTTCTGATAAATTTTCAATTTTAATGCTAAAATTTAGAAAACTCAATTCTTAAGCTAGAGAATGAAAAATATACCTTGCATAGGTTGTTTCATGGAAAATGTGGAATGAAGTGAAGGAAAAATGGATAGATAAAGAGGCAAAAAGTATGGTTTATAGGGCAAAATGGAAGCACAAAAATGGACTCAACAATGGGCCTTATAAGTTAAGCTCCAATTTTTCCACTTAGAAAGCCTACCAAAATAGATGGAAATTATATAGTGATCTATTTTGGATCAACCACCATCTAAAATAAGAAAAAAAACACTTACCTCCAATCTTGAATTTGGTTTTAAAATGTTCCTTCCACTACTCTGACTCTTTCTCTTCAAGTTGGTGTTCTAGATTCAATGACACTTTTCAAAGCTTAAGACTCTCCCAACACTCTAGGATTCACTTCATCAATGTTTTCTCCAATAATTGATCTTATTGTGCTCTCAATTCCTTGAGAAATATGATTTTTTCCTTCCCACCTTCTTTTAGAATCTAAATTATCCAAACATGCATAAGCCTTGTCCCTTGTGCTCCACATGTGAAGCATGCTCCTCCAAATATTCCTCCATCTCTAGGAGTTCCTTGGTGTCTAGGAGTTTCATAATTTCTTCTAGATTATTGGTTCATAACACTTTTATTTTTCCTTGTTCTCCTTTGCTTGATTTGCATGTTGTGCAAGTGAGAAAACAAAATTTAGATCTTGTTGTTTGAGGAATTATTGTTGAGGGCTTAATAGAATGTTTCCAATATATTGTTTGATTTTGATTGCATCATATAGAGTTTTGAAACTGAAATAAAAGAAACCCTCCTCACAAGAAAAGATCAAATGAGCCAAAGCTATATCAATGAGAGCCTAGTCCAATTCCACCAATATAAGGATGTTATCTCACTAACTCTCTAATTCTCAACCTCAACAAGAACCTTCCCTTTATAGGATAAAATGAGGTTCACATTAGTTGTCAAGAGAGATCATGGATCTACAAGTGTATGGTTCAATATCTAACTTGAGAATTTCACTTGCGTAATTTTTAGAGTTTCTTTTATGAATATGTTTGTAAACAAAATTATTTTAAAGGTAAATTGTTATAACTCAAAATTCCACTTTTATGGATCCTTGATGTTGGCCTACTCATTCATACATCTACCAACCCATTTTGATGGAGTTATTCTAAAAAAAAAACATTTTTCTTGACATACACGCCCTGTTGCATATGCAGAGTGCATACATACGCTAGCTGCATACCTGAAATCCTGCATACATATGCTTGTTGCACTACTAAAAGCACACGTGTACTCTAAAAAGTGACAAAAAAATATAAAATTCACGCTTTCCAGTGGAGTTTACGGGCTATATTAGGTTTTTCAACCATATTACCTCATGTAGCCCTTATGGAAACGAATTAACCATCATTTTCTCATATAAAAAGGGCCCTAGGGGGGTCATTTGGATATATCAAACTAGAGGCAAGAGAACTATGCCAAATTTTCTCCCTTGTTTTCCAAGCCTTTTGCATTTTGCTCTGAGTTTCATTCTCAACATTCCCTTCCATCCATCTTCCTTATACCATCCATCCTACTCCCCTTATGTTGGCATGTTGGTGGTGAATATTGTATTGGGAATAGTGCACTTGGAGACAAATTAGAGGAACCCAAGAGAGGTTCGTGGAGCGAGGCCAACAAAGTTTAGGTTGGCACCTCTAATTTTGTTATTAATAAAAGAGAAAAGTCATTGTCCCAGATCTTTATGTCTATGTGTTTGCGTTTATGAATGTTTTCATGAATAACTAACTCTTTAGATAATCTTGATAATTAAACATATGTTGTCCTAGATTGTTTTGTAGCATTATTTCAAGCCAGGTTTGGGAGGAGGCCTACAGTCTTAGAACAGACAACAATCAGAAGGGATCAACATCAATTGTAAGGACTTAAGGTACACGTTTATATCTTATTTATCTTCCCTTAATTATCATAAGGTTGTGTTTGGTTTGGGGCAGAATAAAATGTTTTATGTCTTTTAGGGTGTCAAGGCTCTGCCTAGTTGCTAGACCCGAATTAGGGGGATTATCTCCTTTTGTTTGTTGTCAAGGTTAAGGGTGCACTTGTGAGCTTTAGATACTCCCATGGATTCCATTGAATCCCTACTTTTAGGCAATGGTTTAGGTTCTGTGTTAGTATTTGTTTTTTTATCCCTTTCCCTTGATTATGCTTTGAAAAATAAAAAATATCATTGCTTGTTATTTTCATTTTTAAGCATATAAAAACAAAAAAAATTGTTGTAGTTCATTAACTGCATTTGCATTTTATTATGCATGTTTGTTGGGTGTTAGTATCTTAGGTTGTTTCTATAAAAGAAAAGAGTTATAATTCCAAATTTCCTTTTAGGCTTCTTCCTTGAAAGTTTTAGCAGTTTGCATCGTATTTTGAAATGAAAAATCATTTTAGGATCTTGGTCTGTATTTTGAAAAGTTTGCACCTTCAAAGTCAAAAAGCCATTTTTTTAGTTGTAGAACGTAGTTTTCTTTATGCACAATGTTATAAAAGATTATTAACTCTTCTCTTTCATCTCTCAAGAACACCACAAATTTCACTTCCATACCCCCTGACTAATAAATCCATTTAAAATCAATGATTAATGTTAAAATCAACTAGACTTTTCTGTTTATAAGGTACACCAAGTAGTCTAGGCTTTAGGGTCTTGAAATAGGTGTGGAGAGGAAAATCTTCAAGGCTGCTTAAATAAACTTAAGAGTCTGTGATAGGGAGTGTAAAAGTCTAGTTTTGTAAGAGTTATTCGGGATCCCCCTCTAACACAGGGGCTAAACACGAGGTCGCATGAGGAAAGGTAGAGGAGATAACCCCTCCAAAGTCAGACCAAGCATAGTGGGGATCGTATATTGAGGGTCATTCTTGAGATATTTGTTGATATTATTTGACTATGGAGCTTTGTGGACCTCAAATCCATTCAATATCCTCATTTTTCTTTTGGACCATTTTCCTTCTGTACCCTTGAAAGGCTTCAGACTTTTCTATTCTGCTCAATACGATCAGCCCAACTGTCAACTGTACCCGCCTGGTAACTGACTGTGAGATGGAAACCTAGTTGCATTTTTGTAGGGAATTACACATGTGACTGCGGGGGTATACCGCAGTACCTAAGGAAAGCGTTGGATCACACTTTGCAAAGTATACCCAGAGGGTGTTTCTGTGTTCAAGTTACACTTGCACCGATAAGTTTCTTTAGTGTTGATCGGTGTAATTGTTCTTCCTAGCAGTCTATTGATTGCTTGATTTGCATTTAGGGAATTTTTAGTGTGTGCACTATTTTTCACACTAGCTCAACCTTAGAGTTTCATTTGATCATTTCACATGGTGGAAGATCAAAAACTCCATCATTCGCGTAGGCTTTAGGGCCTACCTCCAGTTACTTTGGAGCCACCTCCGCCACCGTTGAGGCAAAGGCTAGACCAATAGGGTTATTTTGAAGTGATCGGGCCATAGTAATTTATGCCCAAGCCTGCTCCTAGAAAAGATACACTTGCACCAGAGGATTCTACCGTTTTCGACCTCGAATTTGAAGGCTTCAGGCCTGCAAACTCTCCGATCAATGATTTATTAGTGCCACTCTTTATTCAGTTAGTCCCCATGAGGTGACTACTCCTAATCGTCGTATTATTAGGAGATTGGTGATGGAAGAAACTAATGCTACCTCTTCTAGGCATCATCATACTCCCATCCCGGTCGTGGTTGAAGTGGGTGTCGTGCTTCCTCCCCCACCCTCACCTACAAGGACTACTACTAACCAGACACCTACAACTTTTGGCAATGGCATAGTCCCCACAACGACTACAACCACTATTCCTTCGATACAAAACATGTATGACACTCCTTTCTCATGCAAGATGTTGGATTTCTACTCAAGCTCGACTTTAACTTACTCTACTCTACAAACTATTGGTTTGGGGGTAGGGAGTTCTAATGCTCCCTTGCAAGGATCCTTCAGAGGCACCACTGCTTTGTTTAATGCTATCCCTTACGATGGGGGTCATATCCATCCTTCGTCCCCTTCACTTGGAGGTTCTTTCCAGTAACCATCCAGGATTAATACCATCTCGAGCTTGTTTAGTTGAGGGATTCATGCACCTCGGTCCTATATGACTCTGGTTGGGTCTATGCCTTTCTCTTTGTTTGGTTCTTTTAGAAATGAATATTTCTCATCGTCCACATTTTCATCAGGGAGCAACCCCTTCTTTAATCAACCCAACCTTATGAAAGGCTTCATTCCCTCATAGGGAGTGATGATATGAGCTTTCTCCTCTCAAGGTCTTGGAAATCCTTGGTAGGGCTCTTTTCCTTCGCAAGGGATGTCGATAGGGGGAAACCCCTCCCATGCTCAGTGGAACCCCAGGCAGGGTTCAATACCTATTCCAGGAGGATTGGCTAGGGACATCTCCAACCTAGGTCATTAGAATACCATGCAGGGAGCAATCCCTACCCAAGGTATGTCATCGAATTATGTGAATCCATCGATGATGTAGAATAATGCACAAACTCCTTATATTGGCCAAGGACACCATGGTTTTTACCAAAAACTTGGCCAACAAGCAAAATTTTCATGGAAACCTGGTGCCAGTCAAAATCAAGGCTCCTCTTTTCCTTTAAATCCACCGCAACCTAGTTTACCTTTCCTGGAAAATCTTCATTTTCCAGATTTGACAAGGTTGTTGAACGATCTGATCTTTCATGATCCACGTTGGCCTCCTATTCCAACTAATTTTCCCTCGGACATACCAAAATTTGAAGGCAAATATGGTGAAGATCCAGTTGATCATGTTATAACGTTTCACTTATGGTGCTCCTCCAACTCATTAAAGGATGAATCTGTTCAGTTGTGTTTATTTCAATGCACTCTCATAGGGGGTGTTGTGAAATGGTATATTGAGCTCAATATCTCAAAGTATTCTTACTTTGATGACCTAGAAATGGTTTTATTAAACCATTTTCAGTTACTGGTGAGATACGATGTTGGCACAAAGTTGTTGGTCAACTTTGAGAAAATGAATTTCTTCCATATCTCTGATCACATCTGAGAATGGCATCACCCAAAGAACTTTATCAAAGTAAAGGTCCCTCCCGCATTGTTGGTTATCTATTCTTATCCGAGTTTATATATTTATCTTGAGTGACCCAGGGTTCATGTCAGTCTGGGGTTCCAACAAATCCTCTAAAACTATCGGCCCTCCTGGTAAACCAGAAGGCAACATAGCACATGGAGTGGACTATGTAGTTTAACCTGAGATAGTCTTAATGGGTGGCTGCAATACTCATGTGTTTGCATCCCAGGATTGAGTGGGGATCTGGAAGATGTGTTTTGAGGGTTCTACTTAACTTACTACTGCAATAAACTATCACTCACGATCATGTATGCAATATAATCAACTCATTTGTTTAGTAAAGCAACAACTATTGAAGACAATAAAGAAACGCATGCATTCAATCCCATAACACAGGTTTTACCATGGTTCACCCCCCCTTGGGCTACGTCCACAAATATCTGGCTCTTCTCTCGTTTATTATAGTCGTTCCAAAATTACAACACCATGTTCTTTACAACTCTTCTTAGTCGGGTCTAGATCTATTATGAGGCAAACTAGATCGCACCAGGCTCCTCAACCTGTGATCTAACCCTCAAGATCTACCCTACTTATTCCTCTCTTTCTCAACAACTTACAAAATTAGGTCGTATATCAAAATATTACATCTCATCAACCTCTTCCCCCCCTCTCTATGAGACCTAGGTATCTATATTTATACATTTTTGGCTTGCCAACCATTACAATGTATTGCAAAAACCCTAACCCTAATGTCATTAGGTCTTCCATGCATGCACACATGCTGCTCTTATTTCCAGTTGTCGCTTCCCTCGTGCATGCTTTCTTTCCCAAAATAACCTTTATTTCTTCTTTGGCTTGCTTCCAACAATCCCCCAACACTGACATGTGTCTCATCCTGAGCCACCTAACCTTTGTGTGCCTCGTCGATCTCCCTAGTGATCGCCTAGAAATTTTCCTTGAGCTTCGTTGCTTGCGTTTGAGCCTGCATGGTCTTCTTCTTGAGTGTGTCTATTGTCTATGCCACAATATCATCACTGATCAACCCTGCACACTCTGCCTAGGTCTGTGCCATATATGTCTTAGCTTCCTCTGCCCATGCAATGATTTCTTCTACTTGCTCTTGAAGCGCTTTCATTTGAGCCTGATGCTCGGTTTTCTAAGTTTGCATAGTGGTGAGTTCTGCTTGAAGTTTCTTCATATCCTACGCCCCTTTGAAGCGCTCCATGATGGACATTTTCCTCTTCCTCTGCTTAAGGTCCTAGATAGCTATGTTTATCCTTTCTTCTTATGTGTCCCAC
Organism: Picea engelmannii; assembly: GCA_009831015.1. Lineage (NCBI taxonomy): Eukaryota > Viridiplantae > Streptophyta > Pinopsida > Pinales > Pinaceae > Picea > Picea engelmannii. The sequence goes on from ML789398.1 coordinate 1,921,306, forward strand.
TGTTGGACCTGTCGATCCTCTTCCATCTTCATCTAGAGATGTGTTTCTTTGTCGAACAAGTCGACTGTTGCGCTAACCTGTCACTCTATCTACTGTAGCTTCTTTGTTGCCTCATGCTTCCTTTTCTCCCTTACCTATGGTGGAGTGGTAGGTGTGAGCTTCTCATGGAGATTCTCGATCACCTACTGATATTGATCGATTGCTTTCACAATCTGATCAATTTTCTCGGTTGCTGTGAGTTAGGCCCTCTACGCAGTCTTTGAAATCTTTTCATAAGTTCTGGCCACTTTTTGTTCCAATCCGTTCACGCATTCCCTTTCCTCTTGGGTCTCAAGATTGGCCTGCTCATATATCAATTCCAGCATGTCTCATTTGTCCTTTTCCTGCTATAATTCAGTTGTGTTTGTGCGTGCACGAGACTGTACCTCTTGGGTAACACTAACATGTAGTTTGTGTAGAGCCTTGGATGGTATTCGCGATAATACCAATTGGAGTTCAGATAAGTCCTTTAGGGGTGTCTGCCCCACAATCTCATCCATGCGCAACATGCTTGGTGTAATGTGGAATGTATCACTTGGTTGCGGTATTGTGTGGACTGTATCCCTCTCACTTGCTTTAGGTTCTTCTCTTGCTTGTGATGTTGACGACCCTGTTTCTCTGCTACTGCTCACTTCCTGCACTTCCCTAATCTACTTGAGGAACTATCGTATGTCTTCTAGCTCCTCTTGAATTCTATCCCTGTGGTGCAAAACATTCTCAAAATCCTCGGATGAACAATCCTGGACCATTTGGGCTATCATGTCTGCATCATCCTCGGTAATCATGTACTCTGGAGGTGTTCTATGCACCTTCATATTCTTGCGCGCACCCCCCATCTGAGTAGTTGGTTGCTTAGTCGGGTCTGGCTCCTGTATATTAGGACTTGGTGTAGTCCCTGAATTGTCTCGGCCTATTTTTGATGTACTTGGGGTGGCTGCGTGTTATTCTACTTCCCCTTCTAGGTTCCTATCTTCGATGTCCCTTATTTCATCTGCTTTGTTTTGGTCTGGCCTGTCCTTGGTTTCTTTGGCACTGGGACTTCTTGAGATTGCTTCTCTCCCTGCCCTGCCTCCTCGACATTTGTATGTTCCTGCCTTGCCTCCTCTTCCTCTATCCTTGTAGGTATGTCTTGAGTGAGGAATGGAATCCTCCAGTCATCTTCCCAATCCTTGAGATCCATTTCTATGTCTCCCTCTGTGATGAAATAGCACAATTGGAGCCATTGCTTATTGGGATCCTTCAACGCTTGAATCCACATTACATGTCAAGTGGCCTTGAAGTTAGCTATGTCCTGATAGTATGCGACAATATGCAGTGTTATTCTCCAGAGGTTGGTGATGGTCTCCTATAGGTCGCAAAGGTATCCTTCGAATACCGCTACGTTCATCTTCCTATGCTTAGCATCTGACGCGGTGCCAATTGATAAATATTGCTCCATGATTGGGTTTAGGTATGGTGGAGAAAAATGTATACTCTGGCTCCTTCCATCCCATGATGGCTATCATCGTGAGTAGCCATGAATAATGAAATTTTGTTCCCAGATCCTGCGCATCCTTGCAATCATCCAGAAATAGGTTCAAAATATAAGGGGCCCAACTGACTATGGTACCCTCGACACACTGTGTTGCAACTACAAAAAATCCAATCGGGACTTCCTCCTTGCGACATTTTCTTAGCAGCTTACAGGCCATGATTTTTTCACCCATTTTTGTTGTGGCATCACTGATCTGTTTGATGATGATTCTGTGCATCCCCCTTTCAGTGCCGTATTTCTTTTTCATCTCCTCCGCGAGTCATTTCTCCTTTTTTTTGTCATCGATAAATTGTGTGGGATCCATGCCCCATGATGGAAGCCCTGTAATGTGTGCGATGAGCTCTACGTCTATTGAGATGCACTTTTCCAGCCATATGTCTCTGCCATGTGTCACTGCCATCAACTGTTTGATGCAAATGTTGGCATATTGTCCTCTACCAAAGTGTGGTAGTTCCAATAGACCTAAAATGCATGTTTTTTCTAACCCTGTAGACCACTGGAGTGGTTGATGAATTGGTTCCCCAAATGGATCTAGGCCCACTATCTGTAGGTAGACTTTCTTCGCAAATTCTGGGAACTTGTCTATGTCCGTTACATCATGGTTTGAGTATTGTATCTTCTCGACATAACCTAGCAAGTTTGATTTCACCCGTACCCCTTCTGATATATGCGGCATGAAAATGGCTACGACAGGTTTCTTGTGTTGATTAAGGTTGGTTTTCATTGATGTCAACCCTTGAAGAAAGCCTCGCAACACAAAGGTTTGGGTAATGGACCCGATATTGTTTGATGTAAAGATGACTCATTATTTTCTTGTCATGGTTGATAAGAAGTAAATATGGATGAAATCCAAAGTGGTCCCATTATTTATCTATATGGATATCGGTGGCCACCCACCTTTTCCAACTGGCTCAAAATAGTTTTCTGACAATTTTGGCAATTTACTATTTTTAGCAGTTTTAACTTCCGGGGCCATTTTGAGGGCCTAAATGAAGGTTTTTCGGGATAGAGCTCCTCAATGATATAAAAAGGAATAATTTTTCCCCCAAAATTAATCTCCTCGATGATACCTTTCCAACGGTCTATCACACGCCTAAAACGGAGATCGTATGCAAAAGTTACGACCCCGAGAAGTTGATGTACTAACTTACCCAAACGGGGCCCACATGACTTTTGGCGCTTCATCTCCTAGGGTTAGGTTTTTGGATGTCTAGGGTTTTTGGCATTCTTTCTGATTGTAAAAGTGCCTTTAGAGCCTCATTGTAACCTTCTTCTTGGGAATGCGCACTACCGTCACATCTCTTCTCAGAGATAAGCTGCCACCATTCCAACAAGCTTGTTTTCGTTGCATTTTACAGTTTCAGCTTATTTCATTATTGAATAGAAAACTAGTTTTATTGTATCTCTGTTATTTTGTGTTAAGAACTTGTTAATAATCTGTATTCATTTCTTTCTTCTCATAAAATCCGAATCAGTGGTATTAGAGCGGTCTACTCCTTGTCGTATTAATGCATGTCCCCAACGAGGTCAGAGTACAAAGAGTTGGGTCTCGAGCTTGTTTCTCTTGAGGAAAGAAGCTCTCACACGCCCAAGTTACCTCCCATGGTAGGAGAAAACAAATATGACAGGAAAGGAGATCCTTTCAAACTGTTGATTTAGGAATCCCTCATGCAACAGAGGAACGAGATGATGGATAGTTTCACGAAAATCCTTCAGTAGCTACCAACAGGCGACACATCTTCTTCGAACGGAGGTGCCTCCCCCTTAAAGGTACAAATAAACTTTGATATTCCTATATTTGAAGGTCAGATAGATGCAAGTGTTGTAGACAAGTGGTTTAATCTACTAGAAGGGTATTTTTCTGTCCATAACTTTTCGAATAAAGAAAAGATTACTTTTGTGCTCCTCAAAGTCGTTCCCCATGTCAAAGATTGGTGGGGAACTTTCTGTGAGAAAAAGGAAATAGAGGAAACCTCATTATTTTCAGTCATGGCCACATGGGAATCCTTCAAGGATTCTATTAAGGAACAATACTACCCTGTCGGAAGTTATGACGACCTGTATACCAAATGGACCACACTGCGGCAAGAAAGAGACCAAGCAATGCCATATTTCACAAATATCTTCCATACCTTGCGCACCAAGTTGGGTATCAAAGATTCGAAGTGACATCTGGTGCCCAAGTATCGTAGGACTCTACATAGATACATCCAAACAGAAATGGAATTTCTGGACATCTCATCCTTGGGCGCGGCCTACCGATATGTCGTCAAAATCGAGCAGAAGCTCAAACAAAGGACGCGACAATTTGGGCCTGGGAACCCCTCACAACAAAAGCTAGGAAAGGGCGGCCCCAACCCACCGAACAAAGGAAAGAGCAAAGATGGAAAATATCAGGACAACCAGTCCAAGCCGCAAGCAAAGAAGGACACCGAAAAGACAATGAAAGATAATGGGAAGTGGTGTGACTTCCATAAGAGCCCTTGGCATAACACTACTGACTGCTGCTCAAAGCTGTCGTTGGTGGCCAAAGTGAAAGACTCTGAATCAGATGCATATTATGACTCTGAGCTAGAATCAAAAAGGGGAAGATGGATCATTGATGTTGAACCTAGTGCCACCGTTTTTACCACCCAGCTCCAGCCTGGTGAACCAGATGAGCCAGAAGAAGGAGAGCACCTCTTCCATTCATAGATGTGGGTAAAAGGCACCCCGCTGCACTTCATCATTGATAGAGGTCCCCATAAGAACCTCATCTCAACAGAGGTCATCAAGCAGTTGGCCCTGCCAACAACGTCGCACCCACAACTATACACCATTGGATGGCTCCGCTAAGGAAGAGATCTCCATGTCAACCAATAGTGTCGACTGTCGTACATCATCAAGCCCTTCAAAGATGAGGTATTATGTGATGTTTCTCCTCTTGAAGTTTGTGATGTTCTTTTGGGCCAACCTTATTTATGGAAACGTCATGTTGTATATGAGTCTAGGCCTCGTAGTGTTATTATTACTTTGAACAGGAAATTGTACAGGATACCTGAGGCGGTCCCACCTAGTGTTATTTCCTTGATCTCTTCTAAGAAATGCAGGAAGGTCATCTCTCAAATGGAGAAGTTTTTCTTCTTCATGATTCGCTCTTAGAATAAGAGAAAGATCGCAGCCACATCCAGGGTCTCTACGTCTGACCTCTCCACACAACAGAAGCAAGTAAATAAGGTCGTGGAAGAATACTCGGATATCTTCTCCTCACCTATAGGGGTACCTCTGCACTGCCAGGTCAAGCACCCCATCGATCTGACCCCTAGCACACCGCTACCCAATGGGCCAGTCTATCGTCACTCTTTTTTAGAGAATGAGGAGATCAAGCAACAGATCCAAGAACTGCTCCACAAGGGGCACATCCACACCAGCTCATCACCTTGTGAGAGCCCAATCATGCTGGTATAGAAGAAAGATGGGACCTGGCGACTCTGTATTGATTACCGGGATCTGAATAAAATCACAGTCAGAAACCGGTACCCGATTCCTCGAATCAATGACCTCCTTGATCAACTCACAGGGGTCAAATACTTTAGTAAGATTGATCTGAATTCTAGCTACCACTAGGTCCCGATAGAATAGACAGATGTATGGAAGACCTCCTTCAAGTCAAAGGAAGGCCTTTTTGAATGATTGGTCATACCCTTTGGTTTGACAAATTCTCCAGCCACTTTCATGAGGATGATGGACGATACCTTGCGACCATTCACCAATACTTTTGTAGTGGTGTATCTGGATGACATTCTAATTTACAGCAAGACTTGGGTCGAACACTTGCAACATATTTAGCAGGTTCTACACACCCTACGACAACACAAGCTACACACCAACTTGGAAAAATGCTCCTTCGGCATGGACATGGTCCATTACCTGGGATAAATCATTGATCAGCATGGCGTACATGTGGATCCAGCCAAGATCCAAGTCATCTATAACTGGCCAGCCCCAACAACACTCACTGAGCTTCGGAGCTTCTTGGGCCTTGCCAATTTCTACCGCAGGTTCGTGTTGGGTTTCTCCCATATTGCATGGGCCCTCAGCCAAATAAACAGGGGTGGTGGTAAGGATAAATTTGCGTGGGGCCGGTCCCAACAACAAGTGTTCGATGATTTGAAGAAGAGCTTGTGCTCAACCCCAGTACTTTCACTACCAGACCTGCAACATCCTTTTGAGATTGAGACAAATGCTTCAGACTATGCTGTGGGCATCGTTCTCACTCAGCACGGCCACCTCGTGGCCTATCATAGTGAGACATTGTCAGATATTGTTCATAAGTACCCTACTTACGACAAAGAAATGTACTCCATTGTGCAAGCATGTCACCAGTAGAGACATTACATTCTTGGGAAGGAGACAGTCATCCACACTGATCATAAGCCACTGTAGTTGATGTAGACACTGGGAAAATTGCAGAATGACCTCCATCAAAAGTGGTCCACATACTTGTAGCAATTCCACCTCCACATCAAGTATAAAATAGGAAGCACTAATCGTGTCTCTAATTGCCTCAGCAGACCGCTAGTCGCGACACTCACCATGGTGCTAGACTCTTGCAGCCATGAGACATCTGGATGGCCCCAACTCTATGAGACAGACCCTGACTTTGCCACCACCTACCAAATGTTGGGTGCAAACACATTTGTCGATAATTTCCATCTTCAAGATGGGTTGTTGTGTTGTCTGGGCCATATCTATGTTCCATCAAGTGAGAGAGAAAAGTTGATCTGGGAATCCCACTACAGTCAGGTGGTAGGACACTTTGGTGTCGAAAAGACAATGGCGATGCTACAGAAACATTTCTACTGGCCAAAACTTCGACAAGAGGTCAATAAGTATATCAGGTCCTGCACTACCTACGCTATTGCCAAACCGACCACTAAGAAACAGGGCATGTACACCCCTCTTCCCACTCCTGACAGGCCATGGGAATCCATCTCAATGGACTACATGTCGGGTCTCACATCCACCAAGTGGGGAAATGACTGTGTTTTTGTGGTTGTTGATCACTTTTCTAAGATGGCGATTCTGGTTTCCTGCAAGAAGAGCATCATAGCAGAGGCCACTGCCAATCTCTTCTTTGAACGAGTCTGGGTACATTTTTGAATCTCACAAACCATTGTCTCGGATCAGGATAGTCGATTTCTCAACACATTCTGGTCAAGCCTCTGGTCACTGTTGGACACCAAGCTCACCAAATCCACCACCTTCCACCCCCACATAGATGGACAAACCGAGGTTGTAAATCGAATGATTGTGCATATCCTTCGCATGTATAATTCAAAGAACCCTTGCACATGGGATGAGAGCCTTCCCTATGTCCAGCATAGGTACAACCAAGCCCTACATAGCTCAACCGGCCACAGCCCCTTTCAAGTGGGGTTGGGATTCCAACCATTGGGTCCCATAGATGTTGCACTTCCCCTTGCGGTCACCTTGAACAACTCATCTCCTGCTCCAACTAAAGCTGACAAAGCCACCTATTTCATTGAGCGGATCCAACACATCCACCAACAGGTTCAAGATATCCTACAGAAATCCAATGACAAGTACAAACAACGCCATGATCAACATCGGGTTCCACATAAGTTTCAGGTGGGCGACAAAGCTTGGTTGCACTTGCAGAAATAATGCCTTACAGGACCCCATCGGAATCTTCGACCACTCCGTTATGGGTCGTACACTATCACCAAGGCCATGGGGGATAATTCTTTTGAGCTCAACATTCCTCCTTTCCTTGGCCTGCACCCAGTGTTCAACGTGGATCTCCTTCGCCCTTATTTTCCACCATTATTGGACACCTCAGAAGTAGCAAAACAACTGACACCAATAGAGCTCAACCCCAACTACATACAATAGGAATCCAATGATCATATTGTGGACAAACAGATCAAGAGCACTCGACAACAAAGGATCCATCTTTATCGAGTCGTCAACGCAGGGCAACTCCTGCACCAAGGCAAGTGGCTCACTCGGGGCCAAGTTCAGCAGAAATTTCCTCATCTGATGGGAGAACTCAACGCAATGGAGACCATTTATTCCTAAGGAGGGAGGATTGATCCATATGGATATCGGTGGCCACCCACCTTTTCCAACTGGCTCAAACAGTTTTCTGACAATTTTGGCAATTTACTATTTTTAGCAGTTTTAACTTATGGGGCCATTTTGAGGGCCTAAATGAAGGTTTTTCTGGATCGAGATCCTCAATGATATTTGGAGGCATAAATGAGCCCCCAAAATGAATATCCTTTATGATACCTTTCCAACGGGCTATCACATGCCTAAAACGGAGATCGTATGCAAAAGTTACAACCCCGGGAAGTTGATGTACTAACTTACCCAAACGGGGCCCACATGAATTTTGGCGCTTCATCTCCTAGGGTTAGGTTTTTGGATGTCTAGGGTTTTTGAAATTCTTTATGATTGTAAAAATTCCTTCAAAACCTCATTGTAACCTTCTTCTTTGGAATGTGCACTGCCATCACATCTCTTCTCAGTTATAAGCCGCCACCATTCCAGCAAGCTTGTTTCTGCTGCATTTTACAGTTTCAGTTTATTTCGTTATTGAATAGAAAACCAGTTTTACTGTATCTCTGTTATTTTTTGTTAAACACCTGTTAATAATCTATATTCATTTTTTTCTACTCATAAAATCTAGATCACTTATGGTTAAATCCCTCACGGGAAGACGCTTTGTGGAGTAAGAGAACACATGCCTAATTGTGGAATAATGAGATGAAGGATAGTGAATTTGTCAGGGAAACTATCCTATATGGATAGTGATTTTCATTCCATTTTAGATGGTATGTGGAACAGGTAAACTATCCTATATGGATAGTGCTTGTCATTCCATTTCCAATGGTATGTGGAACGTCACATAACTCCTCACGGTTAGAGAGTTATGACCATGTCAAGTTGGAGAACCCAGGTTTGGGTAATGGACCCAAGTTTGTTTGATGGATAAAGGTATGATTTTTGATATATTTGAAGGTAAAACTATTTTATATGGATATCACATGTCATTCCATTTATGGTGGTATTTGGAACATCACATAACTCCTCACGGTTTGAGAGTTATGGCCTTACGAAGTTGGAGGACCCTCATATGTCATCTAGAAGCCCCAAAAGGTCAAAGTAGTCAAAGTGGTTTAAGAGTTTTTAGAAGGTAAATAATAAAGTGAAGTGATGAGTGTACTATAATTTAAATTGAATACAAAATAAATTATTTAAATAATAAATTCAATGGAGAAATTAGAAGTGGGTTAACCCTAAAATAAGGAAAGTGGGCAAAGTGACCTAGAAGATGTTTTTAAGGAAGCTACTTGGAGAGTATAAATAAGAGGCAAGGCTCTCTCATTTAAGACACTCTTGAGAATATTGAATACCTATAGGTGTCTGAGGTAACCAAAGGATATCTAATCCGAATTTATGAGGGAAGGTGAAGAAAAGAAGGCCGGAATTAAGGAAAGGATAAATTCTTTTGATGATGCTTTCTAAGGTATGTTATTTACAGGTCATCTCACCATGTTCACAATAACGTTTTTTATAGAATTATTCAGACTGTGAAATTTCTATTCCATTGAGGAAAAATATCCAAGTATCTGTGGTAAAAAATTAATCTTTTGGGTCGTTGTATTTTTGGAGTTACACTCCGTGGAAAATAGGGTTTGTGGCTAGTCCTGAAACTAGTCAAAAAAAGGTGTTTCGGGTAAAAACATCATAACTTCTTCATAACAAATCCAAATTCAGTAAGAAAAAATGTTTTTGTTATATTATAGTCTGTAGTATTATGTGTAATATTTTTATATTGATTCAACAAATATTCTGTGCGGGGCATGCTCTACAAGGTCGCTCTCTAGAATAAGCCATAATTCAGCAAGGTATGCCATTTTTGCTATAACTCATTTTCTGAGAGGTTACAAGTAGTGAAACCTGGAGGAATTGCATAAAACACACTGAAAAACATTGTGTATCATTTTCATATATTTATTCATTACATGTACAAAGTTATTATTACTTCAAGTTAGGGTTGTTGACTAATCCAAAACTAGGCATGTGAGACTAAAGAAAAGTTTGATGAAAATGCTAGTCTCTTGTTGTTAAAGTTAAGGAAGGTTTGTAGGAATGTAATCATATACACTAGGTATATTACAGAGCTACAAATCATATTTGGCTGATGAAATTGATGAGGGATTTTGGTTGAGGTACATGTTGAGTACATGGTTGAGACAAGTAGTTGATGAGTTGTCACATACCCACTACCTAAATCGGAATTTTTTGGTCTTCTGTCGAATCAGAACCCCTAAATATCCATGGAGGCCCAGCGTAAGTTGGATCTTTCTCTCTCTCTCTCCATTCCCATGTGATCACGGGTTACGATCACAGTTCAAATGAATGCAGTGTCTTTTATATTTCGCGTCTCAGCGCTACGGTAGTGTCAAACCGTTCGACTTTGCAACCACCGAACCCCGACAGGGCTAGCGACCGACCAATAGGGATGAATCCCAACAAGGCTAGAGAACAACCAATGAGAACAGGCCTCGTCGCATGGTTAAGTGGAGTAAAGGTGGTAGAGGGGGAAGTGCGACACGGTAGCCAACAGGACAAGAGGGGACCCACTTCACACGCCACACTATTCCAGACACCCCCCCCCATTAAAGGCAGAATGGAAAGGGGGGTCCGGAATCCAGTTG
>ML789398.1:1936538-1959002 GCA_009831015.1 Picea engelmannii
TGTTCTTCTCTATTCTTAGAGTAGATTAATATGTCATCAATAAAAACTAGTGCAAATTTATCTAAGAATTTACTGAGTACATTGTTCATTAAGCACATGAAAGTGGCAGGGGAATTGGTTAACCCAAATGGCACTACCACAAAGTCGTAGTGACCATACCGTGTCCGGAAAGCGATTTTATGGATGTCTTCACCCTTGATTCGGACTTGATGGTATCCCGAACTCAAGTCAATCTTTGAGAAAATAGACGCACCCCCCAACTGATCGAATAAGTCATCGATCCTGGCAAGGGGTACTTGTTCTTTATGGTTACTTTATTAAGTTGTCTATAATCTATGCACAATCTAAGGGTGCCATCCTTCTTTTTCACAAATAGAACTGGTTCTCCCCATGGGGACACGCTAGGTCGAATATAACCCTTATCCATCATTTCTTTCAATTGTAATTTGAGTTCCACTAACTCAGGTGTGCTCATCCGGTAGGGTGTCCTAGACACCGACACCGCTCCTGGTGCGATCTCTATCGACAAGTCAATGTCTCTTCTTGGAGGTAGACCCGGTACCTCTTCCAGAAACACATCTCTGTATTCTCTCAGGATAGGGTGATCATCAGGGCTTGGTTTAGCACCTTCGATTGTTTTCAACACCTGTATTGCATATAGGGGACATCCCTTTCGGCAATACTTTCTCATTTGCAGGGCTGATATTTGTCTCACCGAGACCAGTTTTCGGATCCCTTGAAGGGTTATCCTTTTTCCTTCTTTGCTCACACATTCTAAGGTTTTATGGTAACAGTCTAGTCTGGCTTTATGGGCGGCCAACCAGTCCATACCAATCAACAGATCGTATGATCCTAGGGGTAATACATTAAGGGTTGCTTGGGTGGGGAATTCACCCAACATTAATTGGCAGGCTGGTATGACCTCTACTACCTTTCTTTTGGTGCCAGTGGCTAATTGTACCAACCATGGCTTGGTTTGTTTTTGTGGATGTAACTTACACCTTTCAACAGCTCTAGGGGCTATATAACTCAAATTTGAACCAGGGTCAATCAAAACAAACACTAGATGGTTCAAAATCATTCCTTCTATTTCCACCACTGAAGCTTGGTGGTCAACTTGGTTATTATCCAATGCTGCATAAAACTGCAACACACTCCTTGCCACATCATTGACTGTGGTAGCTTCCTGAATGTTATAAACTTTCTGACTGTTTTGTTGTCGGTGTGGATAGTCTCTCAGGATATGCTCTTCTCCGCAACCCCATCATTTCAGAGGTTCTTTCATTGGGTTATTAGTCTTCACTGGTATAGGTACAAAAGTTTTATTTCCGCCTGATGATGGAAAGTTCTACTGGAGTACACTCCGGGCTGGAAAGTTCATTCTAGGGTTCTTATTGTAGTTTTTAAATACTGAGGATTTGACCCCCTTTTTCTGAAATCTCGAACCACTCTTCTATTTCCAGTCTCCACGAGACTCTGCACGATGTCCATATTGTTCATGACAATATGTTGCTTTTCGAATAATGTCTTCTAAGTTCTTTGGCTTGTCGAATTCAATTCGATTCTGGTATTCCTTGGGTATCCGACTGATGAAGCGTTGCACCTTTTCCTTCTCTACTTTGATGTAGGGTACATATCTCAATAAGTCGAGGAATTTGTTGACATATTCCTCTATAGTGAGTTGCCCCAGTTTGAGTTCATAAAACTCTTTAGCCTTCTCGTCGAAATATATTTCCAACAAATACTTCTTCCGGAAGTACTTTTCAAAATGTTTCCAAGATAGGTCCTCGTCGCGGAACCCTTTCATATTCTTAAGGTATTCCCACCAGATGGAAGCCTTTCCATTCAGATTGAAAGTGGCCACTCGGGCCTTCAAATTCTTTGAAAAATCATGGACTTTGAAATATTTCTTCAGTCCAAGTAGCCAGGCCTCAGCTTCCTCTCCCTTCTTTATCTCACCATCGAAGGAGGGAGGTTTGGCCTTTCTGAATTCCTCAGAATTATGACCCTTGGAAGTCTTTTGCTTCTTCTGTTTTCTTCGAGAATAGGAACTAGTCCTGCTGCTGGAAGAGCCTTTTGAATCGTCGGCTTCCTTATCTGTGGAATCATCTGGTACTGGTCCTTTACCTCTGGGGTGGACCTTTCTTGAGGTGCTCCTCTCAGTATGGCCACTGATACGACCATGTTTCTGCATGTTAGGTTCATGCTGCATTTGTCACTGCAGGTCGAATAAGCTTTGCAGTAAAACTGCATTAATTTCGGTTTGCTTTTCCTGTTCTTTCATCATCCTTTCATTGTCAGCCTTGCAGCTTTGCAATTCAACCATGAGACTCCTCACAGTATTGTATAGATCTGGAGGGGTTCCTATGGCTCTTCTTTCATCAGACTCTTCGTCTCTATTGTGGGAGCCTTCTCCCATCTCTTGGTGAGTCACCATTTTCTGCGTCTGTAAATCCCCGCGGTTGATCGTCCGCTTGGCAGAAAAGACAAGCGTTGGTCGTTAGTCAAGAGTTAGATACATTTTCATAACCTACACATAAATTTATAACTCTTTCACATGCATACATAGTAGGGTTCTCGTTTCCAAGTTTTAATCTGGACAAGAGAGTTAAATTAGGGGGTTACTCCTCGTAGGAGTGCTTCGAACGGAGCCTATGTGCAACTCGTTCATGAGCCCAATCAGGCCGAGTGTTGTAACCATGCTCTGATACCACTTTTTCACATACCCACTACCTAAATCAGATTTTTCTGGTCTTCTGCCAAATCAGAACGCCTAACTATCCATGGAGGCCCAACGTAAGTTGGCTCTTTCTCTCTCTCTCCGTTCCCATGTGATCGCGGGTCATGATCACAGTTCAAATGAATGCAGTGTCTTTTGTATTTCATGTCTCGGTGCTACGGTAGTGTCAAACCGTTCGACTTTACAACCACCGAACCCCGACAGGACTAGCCACCGACCAATAGGGATGAATCCCAACAGGGCTAGAGAACAACCAATGAGAACAGGCCCCGTCGCACGGTTAAGTGGAGTACAGGTGGAAAAGGGGGAAATGCGACACGATAGCCGACAGGACAGGAGGGGACCCCACTTCACATGCCACACTATTCCGGACCCCCCCCCCCCATTAAAGGCAGAATGGCAAGGGGGGTCCGCAATCCACCTGAGCGTTGTTGATCATGATGAGTTAATCTCGACCGTTCAAGAGTTCTGCGTCCAATTCTGGACCCCCCCCCCATTAAAGGTAGAATGGAAAGGGGTCTCCGGAATGAAACCTCAGCCGTAGATCTAGGTGGGTGGACTCTGGCCATCCAGATTTGCTCGTTACTTATCTAATTGCACATTCATGCCCTAGCTTAAAGCCGATGTCTCTTCCTCACATCAGACGGTCATTACAGACCCTGATATTTCCCCGAAGGAATCTCGTTCATTCATCGGGACTTAGCCACCTACTATTGTCTTGTCATTATGGGTCGGGATTTGTCAAGGAAAGAGCCTGAGTTTTTGTCAACGGAACTCCCGAATCCCTAATCCCCGATTTCCCAAAACAGGTAATCTCTCAACACGTCACCTCCTTAAATCGGACGGTCCACAATTGCTCCAGGGTTTCCACCCTGGGAATTCCCGATCCCTTGTTGCCAGGACTCCCAATCTCGTGATTCCCGATTTCCTGAAATGGGAGATCTCACGATGCGTGGCCTCCGTTAATTGGACGACTTAGATCTATCCCAAGGTTTTCACCTTGGAAAATCCTGAACTCTTGTCAACAGGAATCCCGATTCCGCGATTTCTGATTTCCCGAAATGGGAGAATTCACGACGCGTGGCCTCCGTCAATCGGATGGCTCAGATCTATCCTAGGGTTTTCACCTTGGAAAATATCGAACTCTTGTCAACAGGAATCTCGATTCCGCGATTTTTGATTTCCCGAAATGGGAGATCTTACGACATGTGGCCTCCGTCAATCAGACGACTCAGATCTATCCCGGGGTTTTCACCTTGGAAAATCTTGAACTCTTGTCAACAGGAATCCCGATTCCGCGATTTCTGATTTCCCGAAATGGGAGATCTTACGACACGTGGCCTCCGTCAATTGGACGTCCCAGATCCATCCCAGGATTTCCACAATGGAAAGTCCTGATCTCTTGTCAATAGGACTCCCGATTTCCCGACTCCCGGTTTCCTGGAATGGGTGATCTCTTGACACGTGGCCTCCATTAATCAAACGGCTTAGATCTATTGCAAGGTTTTTCGCCCCTATACACTGGAGTCTTAACCCTCGGGTAACTCATGACAGATCCAACGGCTGTTGGGTTTTTCAGCTGAGATCTGACGGCTCATATTGGTTCCTACCCGTGCATTCTTCCACGACTCCCTGGAAGTGGAAAACATCCACGGTCCAGATACTCTCATGGACCTTGGAGATCTACAATCCCAAATTCCTCGTTGCCCACGAAGACACAGAAAACAAAGGGGTAAGGCATTTTCACACCTTACCTTCTCCTACCAATTTAACGGTCGGGTGTGTCCGCAGATTTCCCGATGGAATCTCATCCATCGATCAACACCTATCAGGGATAAGGTACTTACCTTCCAGCTTATTTCTCCGATCTGATGATCGTGAGTGACCACAGATCTCCCGACAGGACCTCATCCATCGATTCGATACTTCTTCCTTATACGGTCATATCGAGTTTTCAAGAGGATTGTTCCTCCTAGTGCAGGGTTACTAAGGTCTTACGCCTTCACATTCTCTTTCCCAATTCTTGATGGGATTTTCAAGGAGGGTATCTCTATGGGGAGGTTTACCTAGGGTGCTATCTGAGGCACATATGGGTACCTTTCTCCCACAAATCAGACATGCAGTCTGAATTAGGTGGGTAAGCATATAAATAGAAATTCATGAGGACATAAGCCATACGCAGTCTTTCAATACAAATATACAACTACTAGTACTGATCAAAACACCATACATACATTATTATAATGAAATCATTCACAGTTTCATAACTTATGAGCATAATTATCAGAATACTTATATTTCAATATGTCGAAGGCAAAACACTTATCAGAAATAACACCAGGTGTCAAGCAACTGCTGAGAGGGGTGCTTGTTTCCACCCAACCGTAGGCTCAGAGACTCCCAACGGATTTACCACTAGCCACCCCCGAGTTGAGACCACGATGTTGTGAGACTGTGTCTCTGTCTGCCAGTGACCAGGAGCGAAGGTTACTCTCCTTCCTCTCTGCTATCACTCACTCTACATAATTCCAGAGTTCCCCCCTCGCGTCTGCCCCCAATCGCTTCTACCCCACGCCTTATCCTCTTGCGAGGTTGTGTGTGGCACGATTTCCCTCGCGCTGGCCAGTCGTGATGGCTCTACGAATGGCTAGTTCACCTCCCCATCTGTAACACCCTATTTCCCCCATCTTGTAAATATAATTGGATTGGCCAAGAACTATGGAAAACTCATAAATATGAATATGTGATGTAAAGGGACCTTAAGGAAAAGGTCAATAAATATGAATGACATTTTGAATTTATTGCAAGACTGTTGAGAGGGGATGTGCAGAAAAGAGACCACGATGGCGGTGGAAGGCACCTGAAAAGGTGGTGTTAACTTCCACCGAGAATTAATACCGTATTTGGACTCCACTAGCCCGGAGAACCAAAAGAAGCTCTCTAGCCCCCAAATTTAATGTCTCGCAAGCTGGTAGGCGGGCGGCTTGATGAGGGATGGGATGGTGAACCGCCCATCCGTAGAGCCGTCAGGCCTGATCGGCGTGAGGGTAATCGTACCACACGCAACCTCGCAAGAGGATAAGGCGTATGGCAGAAGATATTGAGAGGGGGCAGATGCGAGGGGAACTCTGGCATTACGCAGAGTGAGTGATAGCAGAGAGGAAGGATTGCAACCTTCACTTCTGGTCACTGGCAGACAGAGAGATGCAGTCTCAGAGCATCGTGGTCTCAGCTCGGGGGTGGCTAGTGGTAAATCCGTTGGGAGTCGCTGAGCCTACAATTGGGTGGAAACGAGCACCCCTCTCAGCAGTTGCACCCACTTCTGGTGTTATTTCTGATAAGTGTTTTAAATATTGTGTCTTGAAATTCATATACTGATATATATGCTCATAGAACTGTGAAATTATGAACGATTACAGTATAAGAATGTCTGTGCAATTTTTTGATAAGAATATATAGATATATGCTTATGACAGAGGAAACCATGCATGACTTACGTTGATAAATGAATCTAAGTATGCCTAGGTTGAACTAAGTTAGGCTTCCATCCCGTCCTCGGGAAGCAGTTTACCTTTGTCTGTTTCCAGGAAGGCCCTGAAATAGGACTCTTCACAGAGATTCCCTTCTTGGAAAGAACCTGGAAAAAGGGATTTAAATGGGTAAATCCTAATAACCCTGTACGAGGAGGAATGACCCTCTTAAGGTTCCGAGATAGTAGTGTAGGGATAAGTAACAAATCAACGAACGAGATCTCGTTGGATGACCCATAGCCATTCATGACCGTCAGATTGATGAAAGTAATAAGGGCGTTACATACCTTGCCCCATTTTCCCTCTATCTTCGTGAACAACGAGAAAATCAGGATCGTAGATCCCAAGGCTCAGGAGAAAATTTGAACCATTGATCTTTCCACATCCACGAAGTAGTGGAGGAATACATAAGGAGGGACAATCTGAGCTGTTGGATCTCATTCAGAAATCCTGTCAGCCATTGGATCAAGTTAAGATACTCAGAGTTTAGTCTCTGAAGAGTGCACGGGTAGAATGGATATAGGCCATTAGATCTTGGCCCATTTACCTGTCAGCTGTCAGATCGGATAGGAGGTGCATGGGGTTTAACCCTTCTCACACTAGGCAGACGTCCCGACCTTCATCGAGATATCGGTATTCGGGAAATCGAAGTTCCTAAGGTCGAAGGAATCAGGACATCACAAGTCTCGAAATCCCGGAGAGATCAGAACCGTCCATCCACTTGGGATGAATGTCAGAGATCTATAGGGTGTCAGAATCTAACATTTTGCGAGTCCTAGGGACGAGGTGTCCAGGACATCAGAAGTCTCGAAACGCCGGGAAGATCTAAACCATCTGTTTGAGGATACACGTGGCGAAGATCGAGGTATACTATCGGGATTTGGGATATCGACATTCCTGTGGACAGGAGTTCGGGGAAGTCCGAAGTGAAAACCCCAGCAAGATCTGAACTATCCATTTGGGGAGACAGGTGTCAGAAATCCATAGAGAGTCGGGATATTTGGCATCGGGAAATCGGGGTTCCTGAGGCCATAAGAATTGGGACATCGCAAGTCTCGAAAACCCGAAGAAATCGGGACCGTCCATCAGAGGAGGACGCATGGCAGAAATCGGCGTCGTCGGGAAAGTCCTGACAGGACGTTGTTGATTGACGTTTGGGTCATCGGGATATCGGGAATCCTGGTGACAATTTGTTTATACATTTTAGAATCGCGAAGCTCGAAACCCCGATGAGTGGGAGCCAGCTGTCAGCATAACGGGAAGACGGGATTCGAAGGATCGGGAATCCCGTGAGCCTATGCATTTTGGAATTGAAAACCCTGTAGCCCTGACAAGGGTTAAGACTGTGGTCATGGGGATAGTGGTCATGTGGACCAGGAGCCTAGCCAGGAGAGCTAGCGCGAAAAAGGGCGCGTCGGGATTCGAGGGATCGCGAGCCCTGGGGACATTTTCATTTAGACATTGGAAAGTTTGAAACCCCGATGGGGGATAAGGCTACGGTCTTATGACAGCGATCATATGGCTCGAAGGCCATAGCCCGGAAGGGATAAGGCCGGAAGAGAGTTCATCGGAGATCAGAGAATCGGGGGCACGGGAACCCTTGACATTAGAAAGGACAAAACCCTGAAAACCTGAAGTTTTTATCAGGGAAAGACCATTGTTAGGTGTAGAGAGCCATATAGGTGAATGAAAGACCCATTGCTCAGGGTTGGCATTTCACTGATGCAAGCTTCGGGGGTTCTCATTGTTGAGAACTAAACGAAAAAAAATAAAAAATGATTTAGGTAGTGGGGTATTTTACAAAGTGGCATCAGAGCATGGTTACAACACTCGGCCTGATTGGGCTCATGCACGAGTCATGCATAAACCCCATTCGAAGCACTCCTACGAGGATTAACCCCCCTAACTTGACTCTCTGGTCCAGGAAAAAAAAAAACTTGGAAAATGAGAAACCGACTATGTATGCATGTGAAAGAGTTATGAATTTATGCACAAATTATAAAAATGAATTTAACTCTAGACTAATAACCAGCGTTTGTATTTTCACTCAAGCGGATGATCAACCACGGGAATCTACAGACGCAGAGTATGGTAACTCACCAAGAGGTGGGAGAAGGCTCCCACAACAGAGATGAAGAGTCTGACGAAAGAAGAGCAATAGGAACCCCTCCAGACCTAGCTGAGATTGTGAGGAGTCTCATGGTCGAATTGCAAAGTTGCAAGGCCGATAATGAAAGGATGATGAAAGAACAAGAAAAGAAAACCGAAATTAATGCAGTTCTACTGCAGAGCTTATCCGACCTATAGTGACAAATGCAGCATGAACCTCAGATGCAGAATCATGGTCGTGTCAGTGGCCATACTGAGAGAAGCACATCAAGAAAGGTCCACCCCAGAGGTAAAGGACCAGTGCCAGACGATTCCACTGAGAAGGAAGTGAGTGATTCATAAGGCTCTTCCAGCAGCAGGACCAGTTCCTATTCTCACAGAAAACAGAAGAAGCAAAAGACTTCCAAGAGTCATAAATTTGAGGAATTCCGGAAGGTCAAACCTCCCTCCTTCGACGGTGAGATAAAGAAAGGAGAGGAAGTCGAGGCCTGGCTACTTGGACTGAAGAAATATTTCAGAGTCCATGATTTCTCAGAGAACTTGAAGGCCCGAGTGGCCACTTTCAATCTAAATGAAAAGGCTTCCATCTAGTGGGAAGACCTTAAGAATATGAAAGGGGTCCGCGAGGAGGACCTGTCTTGGAAACGGTTTGAGAAGTACTTCCAGAAGAAGTATTTGTCGGAAAGGTATTTCGATGAGGAGGCTAAAGAGTTTTATGAACTCAAACTGGGACAACTTATGGTGGAGGAGTATGTCAACAAATTCCTCGACTTACTGAGATATATACCCTACATCAAAGCAGAGAAGGCGAAAGTACAACGCTTCATCAGTGGATTACCCAAGGAATACCGAAACCGAATTGAATTTGACGAGCCAAAGACCTTAGAAGACACTATACGAAAGGCAACATATTGTCATGAACAATATGGACATCGGGCAGAGTCTCATGGAGACTGGAGACTGAAGAGTGGTTCAAGATTTCAGGAAAAGGGGAGCAAATCCTCGGGATTTAAAAACTACAAAAAGAACCTCAGAATGAATTTCCCAACCCGGAGTGTACTCCAGCAGAACTTTCCCTCGGGGGATGGAAATAAAACTTCTGGACCTATATCAGTGAATACTAACAACCCAAAGAAAGAACCTCTGAAATGTTGGGATTGCGGAGGAGAGCATCTCCGGAGAGACTCTCCACACCGAAAACAGAACAGTCGAAAAATTTATAACATGCAAGAAGCCACCACAGTCAACGATGTGGAAAGAAGTGTACCGCATATTTATGCAGCCTTGGATAATAACCAAGATGACCACCAAGCTTCAGTGGTGGAAATAGAAGGTATGATTTTCAACCATCTGGTGTCTATTTTGATTGACCCTGGTTCAATTCGGAGTTATATATCCACTAGAGTTGTTGATAAGTGTAAACTACAACCATAGAAGCAAACTAAACCATGGTTGGTACAGTTAGCCACTGGCACCAAAAGAAAGGTAGTAGAGGCCATACCAGCTTGCCAATTAAGGTTGGGTGAATTTCCCACCCAAGCAGCCCTTAATGTATTACCCCTGGGATCATACAACCTATTGATTGGTATGGACTGGCTAGCCGCCCATAAAGCCAAATTGGACTGTTACCATAAAACCTTAGAATGTGTGAGCAAAGAAGGAAAAAGGATAACCCTTCAAGGGATCCAAAAACCAGTCTTGGTGAGGCAAATATCAGCCCTGCAAATGAGAAATTATTTCCAAAAGGGATGTCCCCTATATGCAATACAGGAGATAAAAACAATCGAAGGCATTAAACCTAGCCCTGATGATCGCCCTATACTGAGAGAATACAGAGATGTTTTTCCGGAAGAGGTACCGGGTCTACCTCCGAGAAGAGACATTGACTTCTCGATAGAACTCACTCTAGGAGCGGTGCCAGTGTCTAGGACACCCTACCGAATGAGCACACCTGAGTTAGTGGAACTCAAATTTCAATTGAAAGAAATGATGGATAAGGTTTATATTCGACCCAGTGTGTCCCCATGGGAAGCACCAGTCCTGTTTGTGAAAAAGAAAGATGGCACCCTTAGACTATGCATAGATTACAGACAACTTAATAAAGTAACCATAAAGAACAAATACCCCTTGCCCAGGATCGATGATCTATTCGATCAGTTGGGAGGTGCATCTGTTTTCTCAAAGATTGACTTGAGGTCGAGATACCATCAAGTCCGAATTAAGGGTGAAGACATCCATAAAACCGCTTTCCGGACACGGTATGGTCACTATGAGTTTGTGGTAGTGCCATTTGGGTTAACCAATGTCCCTGCCACTTTCATGTGCTTAATGAACAATGTACTTAGTAAATTTTTAGATAAATTTGTACTAGTTTTCATTGATGACATATTAATCTACTCCAAGAATAGAGAAGAATATGAAGAGCATCTTAGACTTGTGCTGCAAGTGCTAAGAGAGCATCAACTCTATGCTAAATTCAACAAATGTGACTTCTTTCAGAAGAAAATACACTACTTGGAACATGTTCTGTCTGAGGAAGGGGTAGCAGTATATCTTGACAAGATCAGGTCTATCATGGAATGGCCTACCCCAAAGGATGCCTGGGACATCAGATCCGTTATGGGATTGGCGGGATACTATAGGAGATTTATAAAAGATTTCTCCAAGATTGGTTGTCCAATCACTGCCCTCCAGAAGAAGGGAACAAAATTTCTATGGACACAGCAATGTGAAGAAATATTTCAAATCTTGAAACACCTACTAACCCATGCACCTGTGTTGAAAATCGCCGACCCAGAAGATGACTTCCTTGTGTGCACGGATGCCTGTAAGGAAGGGATCGGAGGAGTCCTTATGCAGGAAGGAAAGGTGATCTATTATGAATCCCGAAAATTGAATGAACATGAGATCAATTATGTGACACGTGATCTAGAACTGGCTGCCATAGTGCACGCCTTAAAAATGTGGAGGCATTACCTCTTGGGAAGAAAGTTTGTGCTTATGACAGATCATTGTGGATTACGGTATTTGTTTGATCAACCCAAGCTTAATGCTAGACAAGCCAGATGGATGGCCCTCCTTAGCGAGTTTGATTTTGAAATCAAACACATTAAAGGGAAAGATAATAGGGTGGCCGATGCCCTTAGAAGAAGCATGAGAACAATTCACCTGGCAGCGGTGAGTACCTGCGAGACAGATGTCAAGAACAGAGTCAAAAAGGCACAAGAAACAGATCCCTTTGTTCGAAATGTGACCCTGTACCTATAGCAAGAACCCGCTGGAGCAAAATATGAAGGCTATCAGATGACCGAAGGAGGATTGCTCACCCACAAAGATAGAATGTACATTACAAATTGTGATGACTTGAAGAGGTTCATCATAGATGAACTACATAAAAGACCCTACATTGGTCACCCATGCTACCAGAAAATGATCACTGCCACCCGGAAACAATTTTATTCGCCTTGAATGAAGAAAGACATAGCCAATTATTTGGCCCAATGCATAGAGTGTCAACAGGTTAAAGCAGAACATCGACACCCAGCAGGACTACTACACCCTTTACCCATCCCAGAATGGAAATGGGAGACCATCTCCATGGATTTTATCACTGGATTGCCAACTTCAACCAAACAAAATGACACCATTATGGTAGTGGTGGACAAACTGAGCAAGTCTGCTCATTTCATCCCCGTCAAATCAACCTGCAAGGCGATAGATATCGCCCAGATATTCATGAAAGAGGTATTCCGACTGCACGGTATGCCGAGGGAGATAATATCTGATAGAGACACAAAATTTACTTCCAATTTTTGGAAATCACTGATGGTGGGTTTAAAGAACAAATTGTTGTTTAGTACCGCTTATCACCCTCAAACTGATGGACAGACAGAAAGAGTAAATCAAATATTAGAAGATATGTTAAGGATGCAGATATGTTAAGGATGCATGTAATGCATCAACCCAGGAAATGGGAAGACTACCTGCCATTGGTAGAATTCGCCTACAACAACAACTACCAAGCATCCTTAAAGATGAGTCCCTTCGAGGTCCTCTATGGTAGGTCATGTAATACTCCAATCAGCTGGAGTAACCCTATAAACAGGATTTCTATTGGACCTGATATGTTGAAAGAAATGGAACAGCAAGTGACTCGGATAAAACAAAATCTGAAAGTCGCTCAGAACCAACAGAAAAGTTACGTTGATCAAAAGAGAACTCCAAGAGAGTTCAAAATAGGAGACCATGTATACCTCAGAAATAAGCTCAGAAGGAGTTCCCTCAAAATGGGAGCTTGTGCCAAGTTGGCACCCTAGTATTGTGGACCCTTTGAGGTTCTAGAAAGAGTGGGACCTGTAGCCTATCGGCTAGCACTTCCTCCCACGGTAAAAGCACATAATGTTTTCCATGTTTCATTATTGAAGAAATATGTACATGATGCTAATCATATAAATGACTGGTCTGTGATCCAGGTGGAACCGGAGGGATAATTTCTACCAAAACCCCAATGCATACTGGATAGAAAGGAAACCCCGCCCCGGAACAGAACCATTGCACAAGTCAAGGTGCAGTGGAAACATTTTGGACCAGATGAGGCTACATGGGAAATGGAGGATGCCATGAGACAGGCATATCCGATTTTGTTTACTTCTGTACATGCAATTCATGCTAGTAGATAATAACATTGAGGACGTTGTTCCTTTTAAGGGGGAGGGAATTGTAACACCATGTTTCCCCCAGCTTGTAAATATAACTGGACTGGCCAAGAACTATGGCAAACTCATAAATATGAATATGTGATGTAAAGGGACCTTAAGGAAAAGGTCAATAAATGTGAATGAAATTTTGAATTTATTGCAGGACTGCTGAGAGGGGATATGCAGAAAAGAGACCACGATGGCAGTGGAAGGCACCTGAAAAGGTGGCGTTAACTTCCACCGAGAATTAATACCGTATTTGGACTCCACTAGCCTGGAGAACCAAAAGAGGCTCGTTGGCCCCCAAATTTAATGTCTCACGGGTTGGTAGGTGGGAGGCTTAATGAGGGATGAGATGGTGAACTGCCCATCTGTAGAGCCATCAGGCCTGATCGGCGTGAGGGTAATCGTGCCACACGCAACCTCGCGAGAGGATAAGGCATATGGAAAAAGCGATTGAGAGGGGGAAGACGCGAGGGGAACTCTGGAATTACGTAGAGTGAGTGATAGCAGAGAGGAAGGATTGCAACCTTCACTCCTGGTCACTGGCAGACAGAGAGATGCAGTCTCAGAGCATCGTGGTCTCAGCTCGGGGGTGGCCAGTGGTAAATCTGTTGTAAGTCGCTGAGTCTATGGTTGGGTGGAAACGAGCACCCCTCTCAGCAGTTGCACCCACTTCTGGTGTTATTTCTGATAAGTGTTTTACATATTGTGTCTTGAAATTCATATACTGATATATATGCTCGTAGAACTGTGAAATTATGAACGATTACAGTATAAGAATGTATGTGCAGTGTTTTGATAAGAATATATAGATATATGCTTATGACATAGGAAACCATGCATGACTTACGTTGATAAATGAATCTAAGTATGCCTAGGTTGAACTAAGTTAGGCTTCCATCCCATCCTCAGGAAGCAGTTTACCTTTGTCTGTTTCCAGGAAGGCCCCGAAATAGGACTCTTCACAGAGATTCCCTTCTTGGAAAGAACCTGGAAAAAGGGATTTAAATGGGCAAGTCCTAATAACCCTGTATGAGGAGGAATGACCCTCTTAAGGTTCCGAGATAGTAGTGTAGGGATAAGTAACAAATCGACGAACGAGATCTCGTCGGATGACCCATAGCCATTCACGACCGTTAGATTGACGAAAGTAACAAGGACATTACATACCTTGCCCCATTTTCCCTCTATCTTCGTGAACAACGAGGAAATCAGGATCGTAGATCCCAAGCCTCAGGAGAACATTTGAACCATTGATCTTTCCACATCCACGAAGTAGTGGAGGAATACACAAGGAGGGACAATCTGAGCCGTTGGATCTCATTCAGAAATCTCGTCCGTCGTTGGATCGAGTTAAGATACTCGGAGTTTAGTCTCTAGAGTGTGCGCGGGTAGAATGGATCTAGGCCATTAGATCTTGGCCCATTTACCCGTCAACCATCAGATCGGATAGGAGGTGCATGGGGTTTAACCCTTCTCACACCAGGCAGACGTCTCGACCTTCATCGATATATCGGTATTCGGGAAATCGGAGTTCCCGAGGTCGAAGGAATCGGGACATCACAAGTCTCGAAATCCCAGAGAGATCAGAACTGTCCATCCACTTGGGACGCATGTCATAGATCCGTAGGGAGTCGGAATCCGACATTTTACGAGTCCTAGGGACAAGGCATCCAGGACATCAGAAGTCTCAAAACGTCGGGAAGATCTGGACTGTCTGTTTGAGGATACACGTGGCAGAGATCGAGGTATACTATCGGGATTCAGGATATCGACATTCCTGTGGATAGGAGTTCGAGGAAGTCCGAAGTGAAAACCCCGGCAAGATCTGAACTATCCATTTGGGGAGACAGGTGTCAGAAATCTGTAGAGAGTCGGGATATTCGGCATCGGGAAATCGGGGTTCCTGAGGCCGTAAGAATTGGGATATCGCAAGTCTCGAAAACCTGGAGAAATCAGGACCGTCCATCAGAGGAGGACGCGTGGCAGCAATTGGCACCATCGGGAAAGTCCCGACAGGATGTTGTTGATTGGCGTTTGGGTCATCGGGATATCGGGAATCCTGGTGATAATTTGTTTATACATTTTAGAATCGTGAAGCTCGAAACCCCGATGAGTGGGAGCCAGCTGTCACCATAACGGGAAACCAGGATTCGAAGGATCGGGAATCCCGTGAGCCTATGCATTTTGGCATTGAAAACCCCGTAGCCCCGACAAGGGTTAAGACTGCGGTCATGGGGATAGTGGTCATGTGGACCAGGAGCCTAGCCAGGAGAGCTAGCGCGAAAAAGGGCGCGTCGGGATTCGAGGGATCGCGAGCCCTGGGGACATTTGCATTTAGACATTGGAAAGTCCGAAACCCCGATGGGGGATAAGGCTGCGGTCTTATGAGAGTAATCACATGGCCCAGAGGGGCTAAGGCCGGAAGAGAGTTCATCGGAGATCAGAGAATCAGGGGCACAGGAACCCTCGACATTAGAAAGGACAAAACCCCGAAAACCTGAAGTTGTCATCAGGGAAAGACCATTGTTAGGTGTAGAGAGCCGTATAGGTGAATGAAAGACCTATTGCTCAGGGTTGGCATTTCACTGATGCAAGCTTCGGGGGTTCTCATTGTTGAGAACTAAACGAAAAAAAATAAAAAATGATTTAGGTAGTGGGGTATGTTACACCATCCCTCATAAATTCTTGAGGATCCATCTACCTACTAGCCTGCGAGACATTTAATTTAGGACCAGGGATCCGCTTTTGGTTCTTCGAGCTAGTGAAGTCCAAGTACGGTATTAATTCTCGGTGGAAGTTAACGCCACCTTTCCAGGTGCCTTCCGCCGCCATCGTGGTCTCTTTTTCTGCACATCCCCTCTCAGCAGTCTTGCAATATAAATTCATAATGTTATTCACATTTATTGACCTTTTCCATAAGGTTCATTCACATCACATATTCACATTCATAAGTTTTCCACAGTTCTGGCCAGTCCAGTTATTTTTATAAACTAGGGGAAACAGGGTGTTACATGAGTTGGCACATACATGAGGTGTATAGTTGATGATGTTGGTACATATTGATGAGTCATAATTGATGAGTAGTTGACACATGATTGGTACATACTTGGTACATGGTTGGATGCACTTGTTTATGGTACAATTTGATTACAAGTTGTTTGGTACAGGTTGGTGCATGGTTGATGCACTTGTTTATGGTACAGGTTAATTACAGGTTGAGGTATAGGTTGATGCATGGTTCAAATTTATTGGTACATGTTTACAGCAGTATATCTCACAGTGATAGTGTGACAGTGGTTCCATCATTCTACTTCTACTTCAGGGGAGTTGGACGGGGCAAGGACAGGTGGTTGTAGCCACCTTCCAGTTGTAGTCGAAGAACATAGGAGGTTGTAGCCTCCTTCTGGTTGTAGCCAGATAATTGGGGAGTTGGAGCTTCCCTCAGGTTGTAGCCTGAGAAACTAAGGGGTTGGAGCCTCCTTCCAGTTGCAGTTGGAAAACAAAGGAAGTTGGTGCTTCTAATGAATGTAATTCTTCAAGAAATATAAGAAAAATTGTTCTGTGGTTTTCTCCCACTTTGGGTTTCCACGTAAAACACTGGTGTACTGTGTATGTGTATGATTGTTCATTTGTTCATTGTTCATTATTGGATGATAATTCTACATTGACATGACACTTGGATTATTTGGTTAAAAAGGATTAAATTTCTCTATTACTGATTCACCCCCCCTCTTAGTAATCCAACAATTGGTATCAAATCAAGTTCCTTCAAAAATTAGTTTAACCACTGAAAGGTAGATCATGGAGAGCAACAACTTGTATAAAGATGGAATACCATAGTTTGATGGACACAAGTATGCTTTTTGGAGCATAAGGATGAAGACATATATATAGGCACAGAGATTTGAAATTTGGCAATCAATTGTAGATTGATACACAACACCAGCAGTTCCACCAAAAAATGACAAAGCAATGAAACTCGGTCAGAATAATTTCAAAGCCACAAATGCACTTTTGAATGGTCTTAGTGAAACGGTATTCACCAAAGTTGCACATTGTAAATCTGCTAAAGAGATTTGGGACAAGCTTCGAAATATTTATGAAGGAGATACAAAAGTCAAAGCAGCAAAGATTCAAACTTACAGGGGTCAGTTCGAACAACTAAAAATGAAGGAAGATGAGAATATTGCATCCTACTTCTTACAAGTCGATGAAACAGTGAATGCAATCATAGAAGTGGGAGAAGAAATCAAAGAATCTATAATTGTTCAAAAGGTACTAAGATCTCTTCCTATGATATTTAACCCTAAGATATCAACACTAGAAGAAAGATCAGATCTAAACTCAATAAGCATGGATGAAATGCATGGAATCTTCACAACATATGAAATGAGAACTGAACATGAAAATCTAGATGTAAAAGAAGCATCCTTCAAAGCATTCAAAAGATCAAAGCAAAAGAAAGAGCAACAAGAAGAATATAGCAACAACAGTGACCTCTCAGAAGATGATGAAGAAGTGGCCAACTTCGTCAAAAGACTGAACAAGAGAACTGACGGTAGGTATAGAGGTAAGCTTCCTTTAATTTGTTTTAATTGTGATGCTATTGGTCATTTTGCTAACAAATGTCCTCATAACAAAAGGAGAAATGATGAAGTTTACTCAAAAGGAAAACAAACATATAAAGGCAAAAGAACTACAAAGAAAGTTTTCAAGAAAAGCCTATGCACCAAAGAAAACATCTCATCATCAGATGAAGATGAAGTCAGTGATAGTGAGACAGGAAGAGTTCTATTCATGGTAGTAAAAGACTCTGACAAAGAAGACTCCGAAGAAGAAGTTGAAGAAAAAATTGAAGAAGCAAAAGTTGACTTTCGAGAAGAATTAAAGTGTGCCATAGAAGTTATCAGAAGAGAAAAGAAGAAGAACAAGAAACTACAAGCAGAACTAGATAAGAAAGAAGACACTTAAGAACTAGAAAAAATGATCACAAAATTGAAAGTTCAAATAGAAGAAGATAAAAGAATTGAAGAAACACTCAAAGAACAACTAGAAGAAAAGGACAGGATCATCAGAAACTTGGAAGCATAGATTGTAACATTAAGAAAGGATAATCAAAAGAAAAATATGCAGAATAGCTCAAAAGTTTTGGATGACATTATTAGCAGTCAAAAATCTCATTTTGACAAGATCGGACTTGGATACAACAAGATAGAAAAGGGATCAAGCTTCAAAACAACAGAGCAAGAAACCTATCCAAAAAACTATGCAGAAACAATCAAAGGGGATAGAAAGATATACAAAGAATATTACAGGGACACTCCTCCACCGAGAAGATTCAGATTTCATAATAAAAAAAATGACGGATAGGCCTCAAGAAGAAGAAGGATTCATAAGAGCACTTATTTTCAGAAGATCCTCAATGTTATCACTGAAATTTTGTCTGCAAATGGCTACAGGAATCCAGCATCTCCAAACACATATTAGTTCATCCATGGCCCAAAAGTGTATTTCCAAAAGGCTCAAAACTTTACAACCAGTTATAAAATCAACATGCGCTAAAGATACATAGGAAGTGCGCGCACATGCGCCAGTCGAAAATGCCAGAAAAGTGCACATGTGCCCGATGCACAATTGTGGACGCAAAAAGCTGCGCATACCTCAGAATGACACATTTATGATCTTGGTCGGCCTTCCACTCACTTCCGGTTCATCTCCCAAGTCGATTTGACACCCAAATCCGAGTTGAATCCGAGTGGGGGGCTGGTCAAAGACCTAAGGGTTCCCTAAAGAGCCCCTTGTTCACACTAAAGACTGGTTGAATAATGCCTCAAAGTTGTGCTATAAAAAGAGGCCATGGATGCACTACATTTTCAAGGAATTCATTTGTATTGTTATGCTTCCTATATTCTCTTGGAGGATCCTCTTTCCTTATCAAGAGCATACAAGCATCATTTCATTGAAGCTATTCACATCACCTCTTGAGTGAGTGAGCTTTGGATTTCTTCACCATTTCCTTCAAGTTTGTCATTTGTAAGAAGAGCTCAATCTTTAGGGGTTCAAGAGCCCTCCCTTGGAGGAAGAGGGGACCCATAAGTCTCCCTTTCTCTTTGGTTTTTTCCCACTAATACAATCTATCCATTGGTGGCATTAATGGTGTTTGTTTTTTGTTTCTAATATCTCTATGCACCCTATTTTAGTTTCTTTTATTGTCTCTAGTTTAGTTATTTGTTTATTTCTTATGCTTGATGTGTCTAACTCTTGCATTTACTGTTGTCTTGCCTAGTTAACCCAACTGGGCTTGTAAGTGTTAAATAAATCCCTAGTATGGGAGCCCTCAACGATTTGGACCATTATCCCTGGTACGGGTGTCCAAACCATATTTAATTGATTATTATGCGACAACAAGCAGAAACGTTGTCCTTAAAAGAAGAGATACCCATCCAAAAAACCTAGAGAATCTAAGATGGAGATTGATAGTAAGATGATACCTTCTCCCCCTTTAGCAGTTCATAGGGAGAGAAGACATTATTCAAGTTGATCCAGTTGCTCCAATTGATATGTTCAGAGATATTACAGTAGGGCATAAAAGGCCTACCTAGACTCACTCTGCAAGAGGCAGAGAAACATACAATCCTCTCAAGGCACATCCCGAGAAAGTAAAAGAGATCTTCAAAGCTATCCTTCAGTCATGAGCCACCTTATTGATGTTGAGCCTCCTTGTTTTAGAGAAGCCACAGGAGAACATGTATGGCAAGATGCCATAACAAAAGAATACCAATGTATCTTAAAGAATGATGCATAAGATATTATTCAGGAACCAGAAGGGAAGTCTATAGTAACTTCCAAGTGGATCTGTAAGATCAAACATGCAGTTGATGGAAGTGTTTATAAATACAAAACGAGATCTATAGCCAGAGGTTTCTCACAAACAGAGAGAGTTGTATATGATGAGACAATTGATCCAGTACACTTCCATCCGTACTACCATCCATGAGTTGGAAACTATATCAAATAGATAAATTCTTGATGAGTTTGGAGTTCATCAAGAGTGTTGTTGATCCAAACCTATATCATTACAGTGTTGGTGACAAGAACCCGATTTTGGTGACTTATTCAGAAATCCTTGTTGTGATCCTTGAATTCTAAATTCGAGATGATGAATCTGAGTATGATGCACTACTTCTTGGGGAAAGAAGTATGACAGAACCAATGGGATTTTTCTCGAGTTAAGAAAAATATACAGTGAATGTGCTCAGTCATTTCATGAGTCAACCAAAACAGACTCACTAGACAACAAAAAAACATGAGGCACAGTTGGATATGGCCTGAGATATGCCTCCAAAGTGAACTTGAATTTACAGGATATGATGATTCAGATTAAGCAAAAAGTACAGTGAACCAGAAAAGCACATCCAGTTGATGTTCTACCATGAATTTTTTTCCATGGTTTCTTGATGCAGCATGAAACAAAATCTCTATGGCCTTGAATATCACAGAAGCAGAGTATGTACTATTGAGTGTGCGAAGCAGTATAGCTTCACAAACTTCTGACATATTTACTTGATCATAAGATGGATCCTTTAATGATAACCAAGAGTCGTGTATAAATCTCCTTGAGAACCCAGTGTTTCCTGATGGATTGAAACATGATGAAATGAAATATTCTTATATCATAGATATGATGCAGAGGGAAAATCATATACATACAGTACCTTCCTACACTTGAGCAGATTACAGACATCTTCACCAAACCAACTTGGTGAAGAATGCCTTCCTAGTTGAGAGGGAGTATTGATGACTCCAGCCAAGACAAAATTCAAAGTACATCCATGTGAGACTTGGCATGATGAAGAATGCCTCCATAGCTGAGAGGGAGTGTTGATGATTGCAGCTATGTGAGGCATTCTCCAGCTTACAAACCCATGAGATGTGGAGCATTGCAGCCATGTGAACATATTCTTCAGCTTACAAACCTAAGAGAAAGCCCCTGAAGAGGGTATGTGGTTCCTACCTGAGATAGAGCTGGAACGTAGAGATGACCTCCTCCATTCAAAGAGTTGAGAAGAACTCCAGATGATTATCCAGTGGGAAAGGTGATCCGTTGAGTTAGATGTGCTTGTCGCTGAGCACAAGGTGAACGTGTGAAATCCCAAAGTGCTGGGTGCATCGTCATGAGAACAGAAATGAAGATGATGTATTAGCCTCCCCTGAGAATCAAAGTTAACAAGAAACTACAGATGAATCTCCTGTGTAAGGCAGTGGGAAATAATATCTGTTGAGTGGACGTGTCTGTGGACGAGCACAGTGGAATGTGTGAAGAACTAGTTCTTCTATGTAATGCAGTGAGCCAGAGATATGGACATCCCTATGGATGTGCCCCTAGTGGATGGGCACTAGTCAGTGTATCGGATCCCTTGCTATATTGTTCAAGAGTCAGACCTGCCTGTAACCCTAATTGTAATGTAAAGGGTACAAGTCGGCCCCACCTTAATGTGACTGGTAATTAATGTAAAAGATAATTAATCCAGTTAATATTAATTATATTATAAGATAGTGAGGTCAGCCCTATTGTGTCAATATACACTTTTGTTGACAGGTTCAGGTTAGTATAAGTAAAGGTAAATTCCCCATTGAGGAATCATATCTTTCAAGTGAGTTTGGAAATTTCAGCAAGTACACCTTCTTGGGAAAAGTGCGCACCTCTCTTGGGCGCTAGTCTTCTAGGGTTTGAGCACCCTCTTGTGTGCTAGGTCTTATTTTGGTGGTGAAGGTCTTTCTCTTGAGGAATATAGCAAAGGATTTGGCTGGGTTTTCTTCCCTTGTTGCGAAGGGTTTCCCAGGATACTTCTTGTGTTCTTGTGCATGGTGCTTCTTCATGTGATCTTGGTTGCTGCAACATTTATGGTTATGGTTAAATGATAAAATGGAATGAACTTCATGCTTAACCTTGACTATTGAAAAATCAACAATGTACATGGTGTCCATTTGGAAAGCCATCTACGGATTTATAATTGGATCATTGATGTATCTATAATTGAAAAAGAACTAGAAATCAAGGGAGAAAGAGAAGAGCATTCAGAGTTAGATGCTTAGATGCTTATGCATGAGCATTTAACGAAATGTTATATTTATATAATGTTTTTTTAGATGAATGAATTGTTTTAGTTTGAGTTGTAAGTACAAAGATGGCCTTTGAGGTTGTGATTGTATATATCTACTTTAATATTTATTAACAGGGATAATTTTAAGGATGAAAATCTATCTCAAAATGTAGAAACCTTGACAAATCTTACTAGTCCTTAATATGCAAACTATAAAATGTTTGGCCATATTTTTGTAAAAGTATTCAAATTCTAAGGATTTTATATATTTTCTATAA
>ML789398.1:1972981-2012036 GCA_009831015.1 Picea engelmannii
ATTGAGGTTGGAAGGGTGAGGGAACTATACCCTCATCTTCACATAGACTGAGATAGTCTTTTGGAGGTCCAAAAGCTTCCCAATGGGGAGGTGTGATCAGGGGATCAAATTTTGCTCAATTTTCAAAGTGATCGGAATGCGACAAAAATAGTGCCATTGCGTCCGTCTCGTCTTCCTGATTCTGGCGGTATATTTACTTTCGCAAACGAAGTCCATATGGAGGAGATATCGCGATCTGTCCGCCAAGCCAAACAGGCAAAAATTTGGGATGATGATTGTACCTGTCCGTACAGTTCGTACGGACACTTGGAGGGCCGTACCATCACGATGATGTGGCAGTAAGTGACGTGGTGCATTTTCATTGGATGGTTGTCGGCGAATGCAGGGTTGACATGTGTCCGGTTTGAGGCGAATAATAAGGAGACACGTGGCCCAATCCTTGGGCACCACTTGTCCCCCTCATAGTTTGGTTATATGTAAAAGTTTATGGGAGTCCACGGGGTTCGACCCCCAGACCTTCTCCCATTGTAAAGCCTTGACACATATCCTCTAGCCAATATTCCCGCCAATGTTCCTTGTTGGCTATGTTGTAAAACATTTATTTAAAGTCAATGTTTGTTTGAAAAGGAAAGGGGGGTCGGGCTGGGGCTAAGCCTCGACCCGTGGACATATTATATTCCATACGACCATATGTATTGACTCAAGTATTTTGGCGCGCGCGTTCCATTTATATTTATATTGCATTGCAATGTATTTGTTATGTATATATTAAATGTGCGCGAGGTTTGTAAAAATTTAACCTTTGGTTAATGCGTGTATGTAATCCGTTTGACTGGTGGTTTAACCGCGCGGGTGGTTACACGGAAGTTACACAACGACTAACCACTTTTTCTCCGAGCCCAAGGTCGCATGGGCCATATGACCGAATGCCGAGGCGGTTAGGGGCTGGAGGCGCCTTAACCGTCCTACGGTTTGTATCGGTGCGCAGTTGCGTACGGGACTTGGTTTTTCCGCTTTAAAGAGCGTGTGTGCTAGGTTTGAAGCACAAGGGTGCAAATTGTAGAACCAGAGACAACAAAGTTGAAGAGGGAGACTTCAAGGAGGCTATCTTCTTCATTTTTCGACCGATTGAGGTGCCGAAAGAGCCCATACAGGGGTTTTGGGATGCTGCGGAGCCATTGGAGCAGTCAGTTTGTCATTTTGAGCATTGTAAGACATGTTTTTGAGCACTTTGAGCAATTTAATAATAATGATCCATTGGAAGCTGAACCAGGAGATGTAGCCCGAAGTGGGGTGAACTCCTTTATCAAGTTGTTGTGTTTATGTCTGATGTTCAATGTTTTATGCTGTTGTCTATGTGTATCTTTACATAAGTAATCCTTAATTATGTGTTGCAAATTGATCCGGTTGCTTTAAACACATAACATTTAACTTGCAAATATTATTCAAGTTTTTCAAGTCTTCTTCAATTTTAGATCATGGAACCTAGTTATTTATGAATTTATGGATGACATAACTGTAAAACTTGCCATAGAATTCCATGATGAAAGGCTAGTGTGAGCCTATGGTAAAGTGGGAAATTTTGATGTTATGAGAGGATAATTGGGATGGTTGTAAGGGATAACCATGGTCAATTGTCCATAATGTCTAGAGCAAGTTATAAATCTAAAACCTTATTCTTGTGTTGTGGATTAATCCAAGGGTATTCCACTCTAGGAATTCCCTTAGAACAAAAATGAGACCAAATTATTCTTACATGCGCTAAAAAATTAGTGGGAAAGGGAAATTTTTGAGGGACTGCATTACAAAGAAGGAGGTTCCTTTCCTGGTGTTATGTTTGTATGAGGGGAAGAAATTCCAAACTGGTTGTGGGACAATGTAATTGTTGGAGTAGTTACCTTACTGGGTTTGATGGTATATTCCTAATTGATCAAAGGTTTGGGGGCATTGCGGGTTGGGATAAGAAAGTGAAATTAAAAACCCATAGGATTTTCTTCACCCTAGGGGTATCATGGCCTTGCTTGGGGGTAAAACCATTCATTGATTCCTAAAATTTGGTGGTGAACCATCCTTAGGCCATCTTGGGCCACTTTGTCATCCTTAGGTTCAATATCCTAAACACTTTTGTCTCAAACATTTTTCCAAAGTAGTCTTCCAATATTTGTACTTCAATGTTGCTACAATTAATTGTTCCCAAAACTTGCTCAACTATGATCTTTATTGGTTGTTCCAAGTTCACTTTAGACACTCCAAAATTTTCATCCAGCATTGTATGGATTCTTCAAGGGCATCTGACATTTAGGCTCTCTCCAATACTTCTACATTACTTCAAATGCTTCACATACTTCTCCACATTGTTCCAAGGAATTCAAGGATTATTCAAAGCTGCTACAAGGTTTATTTCGAGCTGCTACAAGACTTCTTAAGATTTCTCCCACAAATTCAACATTTGGTACTTCTCTTGTTGTTGCAATCAAGTCCTCTTTGCTACTCTCAGTGCTTTGCAATGCAATTTCAAATTTTTCCTTGATATTCTCTCAGATCTGCTCTGCAACCTGGATCAAGTCTTCTTCAAGGCAATGCATGAGATTGTACTTTCCTTCTACACTAACCATGCTTAACTATGTCGTTTAAATCAACACTTAACCTTTTTGAAATTGTTCCAAAAGTAGTCTCTAAATTTTCCACAAAATAATACACAAATCTGTAATGAAAACACCTTGAAATATGTTCTTAGAATAGTCTTCAACTCAACAAACAAACTCCTTCAATGAAAGTCTTCCATACAAGATGATCATTGTATTTAAGTGAATCTCAAATAATTATTCAACAATCCTTTTAATGTTGTCCTAAAAGCAATCTCAATGATTATCAACTTAGGTCTCTAATCATCCATAAAGGCGGTCCTCCAACAATCCAAAAAAATGTTCATATAGTATCCCTTCAAAGTTAATCATTCTATCAACCCTTAAACAATTCTGAATGTGTTCCTCAAGATATCACAGATCGACTCTCATCTTCCAACCTCATGCTTCCTTTTGTTCATTATAATATTTACACCATGCCCTTATCCTTGAGAACCTCTTTCATTGCTCGGGGATGTCTAAGGTGGTTAGTGTGAGAAGTCTAAAATAGGCATGCTAAAGAACAACCTTCTTCTTCTGTCGAATGTGCAAAACCATTAGGTACTTCTTTGTCTTGTTTTTTATCTTTTCTTCTCCATACCAGATTCGTTCTTTAGTTGTAATATTTGAACTTGTTAAGTTGTAAAAGATCCTCATCCTTTGTTTTCTCCTTTGTTTTCTTCTTCCAAATATTTGCATGTCCTTGTCTAGGTAAGTTTTTATGCTTGAATCCGCAAGGACTGAAATGACAACCTCACAAGGATATGAATCCTCCTACGTTTTTATAGAGGTGGTACTCCTCTTTAGATTATGGTATTGTTTAATAACTTTAGATTCAAAAATAATATAGGACCTTAAGATAGTCCAATCATTGTGCTCAAATAAAGATAAAAATGTTGAAAGATAAAAATATTTATTTTTAAAGAGTTCCTGAGAAAGGACCAGGAATCTCACAAATCACACATTTGCAGAAAACAAACACAATTTAATCACATCCATCATAGTGAAAATAAAGATTTATGATCACACATAAAAATAAAAGAAGATGGTCCAGACACATAAGAGAAATTTTATAGAGTAAATACTTGCATAACGCAAAAGAAGATTATGATGAATCAATTTTAAATATTTTATACTCAATACTCGGTGTTATAAATTATAGTCAAAATTGATCCTGATTGAGTTCTCTTGGGATTTCTCAAAAATAATATTATGTTACAAAGATTTGAAATTTAAAGGCATTTGTCCAAAGGACTAGGATTGGGGCTCCCACAGACCATAAAGAAAACATATAGAAGAAGGTAAAACAAAGAGAGAAGAACGTGGGTGAATGTCAAGTAGCAAAATATGGAAAGAAGAAAAAATAAAGTTATCATAATTCGATTAAGATTTTCTATCTAAATAAGAAGAGTAACTGGATGAATACTGATAAGGAAAGAAGAATGTGATCAGTATGGACTTACTATGATGGCATCTCTTGTTTATATTCTTGTTTTTGTTTCCTTTATATTCTTGTTGGATGCAGTTGTATTACAGGTCATAGCTTCCTCTACTGGAATCTTGGGAATCTTGACAATTTAAGTATTTAACCATTCTTGAATGAAATACCTTAATGGAGTAACGATTACTTCTTTCTTTATATTAATATTAAATAGCTCCTTTTCAATTTCACTAAGATCAAAAAATAAATTTTGTAATATGTTTTCAATGTCTTCATTCTTATTTGTATATTTGACAAGCCAACTATCAATGTCATCATGTGTGAATTCCATCATATTGTCAAAAATTTTAGCCGATGTCCTTTTTAGTCCTTCAATCTGCTCTTGAAAGTTCTGTTGAGTCATGAGCATGGAGTTTTAAAGATTCTTAGGGTCGGGGACTTCAATGGTAGTTCCAACAATGTCCAGATCAAGGATTTTTAAGTATGCTTCAATTTTCCTCCTTGATAAGTTAGTTAATTCGGATATCAAACCTTTCAATACATTAATTCGTTCTATCCAACAAGATTTCAATTGTTTGATGTGGCTCGGAGAAGGTAGATTTTCATGCTTTCTCGTCTTCTTTGTCATTGCTGCAACTCTAGTTGTGAACATCACAACTCCATGAGTATAGAACACTTCATCATTTTTTAAGTCTAAATTTAAATACTCCTTGGTGTTTTGAATTATTAAACCAAGAGAAGTGAAACTCTTTTCCATATCCCATATTTCTATAATCAATGACATCCTCTTTTTAATATTATGTCCAACAAAGTGTCAGGTGGTCGTGATTAAACTGGAAATTCCTTTGACCCTCAAACTTGATTCTGGTACCCTTTCCTAGATGAATCATGGCATCATGAGAAACCAAAATAGGCGGAGGCATGATGGTTGCCTCCAATTCTTTGATTCTTTATTTTAACTGGTCATTCTCTTCTTCCATGTGTGTGAATTAAACATCGAGGGCATCTCTTTTAATTCTGTGAATGGATGAAAATTTTGAATGTAACATATCTCACTTGTCAATGGTGGTTCGTAGCTTACTGCTCTTACTTTTTGTGGTTATTTCAAAAACTATTTTTTTAGCCTCCATTTCAAAATATGCATTTTGTACAACAAATGTCTCCTCATCAGAAAAAGTTTCATCATGGATCATGAGTGTATATTTTAACCTTCTACAATATTTACTGCAAACAGATTCTTAGTAAAAGAACAAAAAAGATACAATGGCAAATACAAACATTACACAGATATTTTTCCCTTGGAAACCCAAACCGGGAAAACCAACATATTATATATTCATTCATAGTGATACATTGTTTACAATACAATATACATATAGGATCCAGCGACATCCAAAACCCTAACCCAATGACCTGGATTAATCAACAAACCTATTTCCTTAACTGGAAATAGCATCGGCAAAAAACCATGTGCTGAAAAACCGCCCAACAATGGACATGAAAATAGAGGCAACACAAAAAATGAGGCAAAAATGTGATAGTTTCTCGAGGCAAAAAAAATTCTCGGGGGCGTTTCCCCCGAACCCCTGTGCAAGGGGATTTCGCCCAACACAACACAGACACTACTACTCATTCAAAGAATATAACACATACCCAACAATGAGTGTCAAGATAGGATGACATTCTCTCGAGCTGACACTTCAACATCTAGAAAAGTAATGTTTTCAATATTTACATCTAGGTCCATGCTATCCAATAATAAGTCATCTTCTTGAGCATGTGTCTCATCCCCTTCCTATTGTGAACTGGTTCTTTTTCTTTTGACCTTCAGTTTATGGGTATTTTCTAGGTTCCCTTTAGGAGGGTTCCTATCTTCATCACCCCCAAAATTAGTGCTCTGGATTTTTCTTGCATGGGATGTTCCTGGTTGTGGATTTTCCTTTGGCAAGGCACTCCTCCTAGAGAAAATTGATGATTGAGAACTTTTTTCATTCAAGGGTATACCTCTTTATTTATTATGCTATGTTGTGCTTATGATATTTTCTATGTCTTCTAAATTTTTGTCAGCTTCCTGGTCACTCAGATGGTGACTGTCATTTTCTTCTTCTTTACTAATGGCTTATTTTGAAAAGGTAGGGCCAAGCCCAAATGAAAGAAATTGATAATAAAAAACGTGGTTTGGTTCGAAACCCTTGATTTCTTCTACAAATTTTATATCTTAGTTCTTGAAATAAGCAGCATATTCATCAATCTTGGAGATTCCCTGGAGAAGAATCTCACCAATTTTCCATGGAAGAGGTGTGAACTGATTTTTCCTTTTCTTAGCCAATATATGAAACCATAATTTATAGTTTTGGGCTATTTCAATAATAAATAATTTGTTAGATATATAATCGGGAAGGAAAATGGGTTTCTGAATAGAGCATAAAAGATTGATAATACTATAATTTTCCATTTTTTCCAGAACTCCTCTTCTCTTAAGAAAAGATGCAACTTCCAATGAAAACCGGGAAGTGTCTTCCCCAAACAATAGTTTCTTGAATTTAGATACGAAATATGAATACACCTCATAAAAATGATGGCCGACCCTTTGTTTCCATAAAGATTCGTACCACATAGTTGCAAGGTCAACTTTTATTTTAATTCTCCGGGCAATATTTAAGCCCTCAAAAGTATAAATATACGTAATGGAAAATATCAAATAAGAAGACATGTAAAATATTTTATCAAACTTGAAATTACTAAGTTTTTCAATGATTTCATTTGATATTATCTTCTCCCAGTCGAAGATAACATTTTTATGCACAACAAAATGTAA
The DNA here is from genome assembly GCA_009831015.1 of Picea engelmannii. NCBI lineage: Eukaryota > Viridiplantae > Streptophyta > Pinopsida > Pinales > Pinaceae > Picea > Picea engelmannii. Next base: position 1,979,865 of record ML789398.1, read on the forward strand.
TATGTATAGTGCCAATCGAGGAATTGTTTCTGAAGAATCCTGGCCAATGATTCGAGTAAATAACCATGAAATTTTCTTATACAGATCCTTTAAAGAGATCACCTGAATTATTGATATGTCTTCAGGCATTGTGGCAGGGTCATGCAAATATTCTTGGAGAAGTTGCAATTTGTTATTCTTGCTTTTCAGGAAGTTTCTCGCTTCCTCTCCTTTGTAGACCAGGTTCGACTCTGGTTATTTCAAAATTTCCCTAAATATTGAAGGTCCTAAAGAGATAGGAGAACTATTGTGCAATACAATAACTCTTATGTTCAAAATGATATTATCGTCACACCAGGTGACAAAGTCCTTTCACTTGAAGACTTTTGGAACACACCCGACAAGAACGATTCATGACGTCCATACTTTATTGTTTTCTCTATCCATCATTTTCGTGTAATACCAGTAAGAGTGTGAACAATGATAATTTTGATCTTATATGGCAAAGAAGTTCAGGGTATCCCCATAGAAATATTGCCTTTTCATGGCTGTCCCAACGAAGCTTGCCAACTTTTTTTGAGCTATTATTTTTGCGCAGTGAAATGAACTTGAGTTAGATTTTTTTTACAGAAACATTAACTCAAAATAACTATTAGTAGCATTGGAAACAACATTATTAATTAATGGCCACCTCAATAATTGATCCAAGTGGATATTGGTGGCCACCCACCTACTCCAACTGACTCCTCTTGTTCATTTTTAGTTCAACGTGTTCTTATGTACTTCTTTATAATTATGGGTTCTAAACTTCTGGGGTTGTATGAAGCCCTACACATCATCCAGGTGGATACTGGTGGCCTATCACCTAATCCAAATGGCTTATTTTGTATGTTTTCATGTCAACACATTTTGTTGTACTTCCAAGTTCGTTTTGGAGCCCTAAACAAATTTTTTTTGGCTCTCCACAGCTAAACTGTAGATGGAGTCACATTTTGATGATGTAATGTGTATTTCTCTGAAATACCTTTCCAATGGGCTATCATGCACCTAAAACAGAGGTTGTATGCAAAATTTACGACCCCGAGAAGTTGAGGTACCAACTTATCCATAGGGGCCCACATGACTTTTGGTGTTTCACCTCTTCGGGTTAGGTTTTTGGATGTCTAGGGTTTCAGAATTCATGAGTAATATCAAAAAGGCCTCTAGAGCCTCATTGTAATCATTTTTCTTAAACGAATGCACATAGCACCCACATCTCTTCTCAGAGATAGCTACCACCATTCGAGCTAGTGTTTTAGTTTTGCAGTTTTACAGTTTCATCCTATTTCATTTATTCAATAGAAGATATTTTTCACTGGATATATGCGTTGTTCTTCATATCTCTGTGTTTATTGTATTCAATATTTTGATCAGTTTGTTCCGCTCCTAAATATATATCAATAATAAATTTGGTAGTTGGGTCCATAGGGACAATAATAAATGCGACATTGAACAATGTGAAGGGATAGGTAATAGTGAGGCATCGGGGTCGGAAACTCGTATGGAAATGGATATATGAAAGTATGAAAGTTTGAAAGTCCAAAACTATGGAATGGCTAAGTAACAAAAAGTGTTGGGTGAACAATGGAGAGTGGAAGTGTATCACGTAGGTCAGCAAGTATGAAAGTCCAAAAGTACAAGACATGAAATAATTCTAAGTGATGAGTAGTCTTATGCTTAGGTGAATGGAGGATAATACAAGTGTGACAGTCCACGGGTATGAAGGTCTGCAAACGTGAAAAAGGTTAAGTATAGTAACCAAGAAAGTGAAAAAGAGGGGATAAAAGAAAATGGGAGAAGGGAGAAAATAGAAGAGGGGAAGAAAGGGTGCTAAAAGAGGTGGGAAAATAGAATAAGGAAGGCGGGATATAAAAGCACGAAATGGGTTCAACAAATGGCTCCAACTATGGGATGATAACCCCTTGCGGGTTGTAAAGAATCTAGAATCTTCATGACCAAATGTTTTATCCTTTGGGATATGGATTCAAAACAATAAGGATGTACAAAATAAATGAAAACTACGTACAAGGAGAAGAGATACTTTCAGGCGAAACAAATTTCCAGGTGTTTCCCATTAACATGCAACATTAACATTTTCCCCTTCATATCTTTGAGCATGTATGAATTGAAACCCAAGATGTTTTCAATGATGTACAACCCGATCCACAGTGCTTCAAATTTTGTATGCATTGACGAATTTTTCTTAGCTTTTTTCCAGAATAACACCAGTTCACCCTTTTGAAATTTTTTTACTGTTTCATTCTTGATCAAAATATTTTTTGACACTCTGCTTCCTCTGAGATGTTTTATGCAAAGCTTCACTTCGATCTTCTTCCAATTTCAATAGTTTATTTAATCTTTGTTGCATAGGAGTAATATCTTCATTGTATTCTGTGTTAATTGCATAATTTAAGGCATTTAGTTCGAGGTTGATTGGAATTTTTTCTTCCTTCCCATAAACTAACATATATGGAGACATACCGATGTTGTGTTTCAGAGTCGGTCTTCTTTCCCACAGAGTGTCTGTCAATTTCAAATGCCAATTCTTTTGATTATGATCAATAGTTTTCTTTAATTTCTGAATGAGTGTCTTATTGGTAGATTCAACAAGACCATTCCCATGTGGATAATAATTTTATGATTGTCCCATGATGATGTTGTATTCTCCACAAAATTCTGTAAATTTTGACCCGATGAAAATTGAACCGTTGTCAGTAATGAAATTTTCTGGAACACCAAATCTTGTCAATATATTATCTTTGAGAAACTTAACCAATTCTTCAGAGCCAACCCATTTTAATGCTACTGCCTCTTGCCACTTCATGAAATAATATGTAGCAATGAGGATATATATATTCCCTTTACTTGAATTTGGATTTATTGGTCCAATGACGTCTACTCCCCATTGAGAGAATGGTTGTTCTACAAATATGGGTTGTAATGGCATTGTAGATCTTTTTATCTTCCCTGAAAATTGGTGACAAGAGATACATTTTCTTATTGTAGCATATGATTCCTTGAAAACTGATGGAAAATAAAATCAATCTCTTATTATTTTATGCGTTGTAGTAATGGGTGCAAAATGTCCCCCACATATGCCTCCATGAGATTCTTGCATTAATTCTTGAGATCTCTTTTAATCAGCACACCTTAACAACATGACATCATAATTCCTTCTAAATAAGACATCAACAATCAATACATACATTTTTTTATTTCATCTTTAATTCCATTCTTTCCTTTGGAGTCATGGTGGTAGGGAATTGTCCAGACTTTAAATAAAAAAATATATATTTATACCATTCAGAACCAGATATAGGTTTTCCAATTGAAACTAAAACTACTCCATTCAAAGCATCACCATTCACAATTAACTTTCACAAGCCTTTCCTTTTGACTACTTACAAAGCCTTAATTTCAATTTCATACTCTTGAATCTTTGCTACCCAATTTGCCCATTTCCCTTCTCTCAATTGTTGATTTAAAATCATCTTAACAGGAGAGGATGGAACATATGAAATGACATGAGAATTTAATATGTAAGTGAGAAAGTGTGCTACTACCTTTACAAGAGACATGGATTATTTCTCCAATTCCAAATATATTAATTCATAATCATGAAGGGTCTTACTCATGAAACTAATTGGCAATTCTTCACCCTTGGAATTTCTTTGAGTGAGAGCAGATGCCACAACAATTTATGTTGCAAATGAATAAATGATGAAGTATATTTGGAAGTATGGACTAATGAGGACTGGGGCTGTGGTGATTTCATTTTTTATTTTACTAAAGGATTCCTATGTATCTAAAGTCCATTCAAAACTTTGATCCTTTTTCAACAATGAGTTAATCGGTTTTACAATACTTGCATAATTAGGGACAAATCTCTGTACAAAATTAATCTTTCCAAAAAATGATTGGACTCCTTTCTTAGATGATGGAGGGTTGAGCTCATTTATATATTTAAACCTCTCTGGGTCAATATAGATTCCTTCTTTAACAATGTTCCCCAAAACATTTCCTTCAGTCACAACAAACAAACATTTCTTGGGATTCAAAGAAACTCCATACAATCTACATCTTTCAAAGACCTTCCTCAAGTGATGAATGTTCTCATTTCTTGTTTTTTAATGGACTGTAAAATCATCTTGGTAATCCACCATGAATTTTCCTATCAAACCCTCAAAGGCATGATCCATATCCCTATAGAACATAGCCCCAACATTCTTTAGACCAAAGGGCATCCTATCATATGCATATGTCTCCCAAGGAGTTATGAAAGTTGTCTTTTCTCTGTATTCCTCTACAACCAAAACTTGATTATATCCGGAAAAACCATCTAACATGGACATACAAGAAAATCCAGTGACTTGTTGGAGAAGGAATTCCATGTTAGGCAGAGGATAATTGTCCTTTACACTTGATTTATTAAGATCCCTAAAGTCCACATACATCTGAATCTCCCCAGTTTTCTTTCTCACAACCACTAGATTTGAAAGCCAATCAAAATGCTTGATGGGATATATTATTCTGGATTTCTTCAATTTTTCCAACTCAATTTTCACCAGTGGTTGCAAATTGGGGTTCATCATCCTTATTTGTTTCTTGATAGGTTTTGCTCCTCTTAATGGGATGATGTGCTAGAATATTGTTTTATCATATGCCTTTCAATCATCATAACTCCATGCGAACACATCAAGATATTCTTTAAAGAGTGCCACATATTGGCCAACTTCATTGGCTATACAATCAACTCCCAAGTTGATATACTTTGGGGAACTATCGGTCGTGATACTGAACTTTCTCGTTTCTTGAACTTTTCGGACCTATACTTCTTCTAGGATATTTTTGGCATGATCGTCTCTTATGAAAAGAGATTCGGATTGAACACAATTCTTTGGCACAACAATAATTTCATTATCTTCATCTTCATTTTCATACACTAGAAAATTTTCTAGGTCTTCATCACTCTCAAATACTTGAAGATACTCTCGATTATCAAGTACAAAAGGTCAAAATATTATTTTCACTTGAAAATATGTTTTACTAAGGACATCATCTGCATTTGACAATGAAGCCGCCAATGATAATGAGTATGCCTTCTGATTTTTATCCATTGAAATGAAAGAAATATTAAAATAACAAAAGGACTTCATCAATTCATTTTCTCTTTTCAAATATAATTTAAGACTTTCCTTCTTAATCTTATATTTCTGGGTAACTTGATTTATTACTAACTTAGAGTCGCCATTTACGATCAAATGTTCAATCTTCATTTCTCATGCAAGGATCATTCCTTGAATAAAAGCCTCATATTCCACTTCATTATTCATGCAAGAAAACTCAAGTCTGATAGCATGTGGGTACACATTCTTTTCGGGGATTTTAAGAACAATTCTAACTCCGCTTCCTGAGCTTGAACACACTGCATTGAATGACATCCTCCAGTATCCCGCAAAATGATTGTCCTAAATTTCAATATCCTCGATTTGCTCCATATCCAAGATGGAATAATTTCCAGTACCAACATCTATATAATCTTCCATAATCTCATTGTCTTTATTTTTGAAACAAAACAGTCTCCTGGGTTCACAAGGAACCTTGATCATTGCTCCATCTTTATCTGGAAACATCATGCAGCTTCCGTCATTCATTATATATCCTTCGATCATGGAGGACCAACCTCTTCTGAGGAAAACTCCATATGCAGGAGGAAGATCCACCACCGCAATATTAAAAATTGTAATAATATGAGGAGCAACAATGATCCAAGAATACAAATCTTTAATTTCTCCATAAGCTGGCACCTGTTTGGAATCTATGGTGTAAATGATTTCACCTGTCTCATAGTATCTAGTGCAACTCATACCCAGTGCCTCCATTACTTCCAAGGGAATGATATTGTTTGTTGTTCCAATATCAACTAAACAATTATGGAGTGCAACATCATGGTTTTCTATCAAAATATAGAAGGGTGGGACTTTTCCTCTCAACTTAATTTCTGGTGTACTTTCACTTTGTTTTGGGATTGTTGCAATTGCCTCGATTCTTCCATCTGGCTCATCTAACAACTTCAAAATATTTTCCCTTTGTTGGGGAATCTTCACCACTTCTGTAAAAGGCAGAGTAATCCTCAACTTACTCAGATCTTCAACCATATTATATTTCATCTGTGGGGGGATTGATATTTGATGTGGCTTCTTAGCTCCAGAGTTTCTTATCACATTTTTATTTCTCTCTTTCTCATTCTCCTTTTCTTTATTTTTTTCTTTGTCTTTTTCGGAAATATCTTTACTTTTGGACTTATTTACAAATGCTTGTGTTTGGGAAACATTCTCTTGCGAGTCGGGATCATCTTCTCATTCTTCAAATATATACATGGATGTCTCACATCCATCTTCTTGTATAGGTTCAAAAATTCCTCTGGTAAATAATCATTTTCCTTTTCAGCTATCTGTTCGATATATGGCTCATCAAGAAATGCTACATTTGGAATTGGATTTCTGGGGACCCTCTGTCTTTGTTGATTATCATCATTCTCAAACCTCACTCTCTGCTCTTGAGGGTTCCTTCTTTGTTCTGGGACTGACATCCTTGGATTTGGTATCTAATTATTGTTCCTTATCAATATGGTTATTTCATTTTTCATCTGTCTAATTGTTCTATTCATCTGTGTAATTTTGATCCTTTGCTTAGTTTCTTGGGCTTCCACATGTTCTATTTTCACATTCGTTATATTTTCCTTGAAAAATCTTCCACCAATGATATGTTTTTGACTTGGTCTTGTCCTTTTCTCTTCGTTCCTTTTTGAACTAGAAGCTCCTTGATCATCGATATTTATATTACGCATCTGCCTTTTTACTTTTCTGAGGATAATATCAGGTTCAACGCTTGTTTCAATCATGATTTCTTCCATTTATGTAGCTTAGTGATTGCTTCCTCTAGGGTATCCATTTGGGAAGTTCTAATAGCAAAATTTACATTAGGTGGCATGGCATTTTTATAACAACTAGGCATCGCTGGATCATTTGGCCTTTTATCTTTAGGTATTTTTCTCATATTTTTATTGAATCTGAGATTGAAATATCATATTCTCGCATTCTTATTTAAACAAACATGAGTGAAATTAGTGAGAAGGGTATGATATGTGACTAGGGGAGCGAACATAGTTAGGAACATGCTTTCTAGATCATTGAATGATCCAATTGATATGGTGGGCAATGTTGTATGCCATTCATAGGCTTGGCCGGATAAGGTTTGGAGAAACAAACTTACCATTACATCCTCATATTCCACAATATGAAAGTCACAAATATCCAGGAACAAAACAACATGTATTTTAGCATCAATTGTTCCATCTCTAGAAAATTCTTTCAAAGTACCTTTAGGAAGGATTGAGAGCTTGTGTTTTTTGCCTCACAGGTCAAGAGGAGAATCTCTTATTCGTCTATGGTTTCTGAACCTTATTCCTTCTTCAAATATTCTTTCCTCCCATTTTTCTTCATGTGGTTCTTCACATCTTTCTTCGTTTATTTCTTCACGCCTCTATTCATTTCTTTCAGCCATGTTTGGAAGCTTCTCCTTTTTGTCAAGAATATGTTCTTCACTTTATGAAGTATATAACTGTTGTTGGATGATGTTGTCATTGATGTAAAAAGATTGATGTCAAAGGAACAATGTCTTGTCATAGTCTATTGATGAAGTATGTATTTTCATTGTTGTAAATGAATGGATGTCAAGTGAAGTCATTGATAAATGAAGTCATGCATGGATGAAGATGGATCAATGTGTTGTCATTGATATATGATGCATAAATGATTTCATGCATAGATAAAGATGGATAGATGTGTTTTCATTGATATATGATGCATAGATGGATGGATGCATTAATGTATTGATCATTGGATCATGTGGCCATGCATAGAATCAATGACAAAGGGACAATGTCATAGTGATGTATTGTCATGGGTTATTCCAGTTGAATTGATGTAAAGATGACTCATTATTGTATTTTCATGGTTGATAGGAAGTAAAAATGGATGAAATCCAAAGTGTTCCCCTTATGGTGAAATCCCTCACGGGAAGATGCTTTGCAATTGAGTTATCCTAGAAGTATGGTTATAGAACCCATGCTTAATTGTGGGATAATGAGATGAAGATCAGTGAATTTGTCATTGAAACCATCCTAGATGGATAGTGCTTGTCATTCCATTTCTGGTGGTCTGTGGAACGTCACATAACTCCTCACGGTTTGAGAGTTATGGCCTTGTGAAGTTGGAGGACCCTCATATGTTGGCTAGAAGCCCCAAAAAGTCAAAGAAGTCAAAGTGTTTACAAAGAATAAATTATTTAAATAATAAAGTGAAGTGATGAAGTCAAAGAGTATTATTTAAATAATAAATTTAATGGAGAACTTTCTAATTATGGAAAGTGGTTATAAATGGATTAACCCTAAATATAAGGAACAAGGGTTAAATGGACATGTGGCCATGTGAACAAAATGGCTAAGTGGACAAAGTTGGATAAAGGTGGCTATGTTAACAAATGCTTATGTGGATAAAGTGGATATGTGGACAAAGTGGCCTAGTGGATGCTTCTAAGGAAGCTACTTGGAGAGTATAAATAAGAGGCAAGGGTCTCTTGTAAATCTCTCTCTCTTGAGCATATATTGAAGATCTGTTCTGATTAAGAGAGTGATTGCAAGTTCTCATGGATGCATCAAAGTTTATGTAAGTCTGATATCTTGACGACAAAAGTTTCAGAAGTTCAGAAACCCTAGTTTATGAAGGAGCACACGGGCTGCAGTGAGCCAGAGCGTGTACATACGTGGGCTACAGTGAGGCATGGTGCGTACACACGCGAGCTGAAGGAGATCCGAGTGCACACAATTGAAGGAAGTCATGGAGACTTGAGTATGAGTTGGTGCTAGGTTTCTGAAGGCTGAAGCAAGTTCCAGATATGCATTCTATAGGTTCAGATCTGCCATAGAAGTTATGGTATGGTTACATGATTGTTTTGATGGATACTCTTGCTTATGGTATGGTGAATGCTTAAAGAATTCTTGGTATGGTTGTTGTGATATGGTTTTATTGGTTCATTGACTGAGTGAGAAACACTCTTATGTTGCAATACTGATATGGTTTCCATAGTATATTGGTTACTTATACATGATTGAGTAACATTCATATTGTATGGTTGAGGAAGCATGAGTAAGTTGTTGGAGAGAATAGATGTGTTGTGATTGGTTATGGTATAGATTGGATAGTGAAGAGCAGAAGTGGATGTGACATAGGATGCAGAAGATCTGAGTTTTCATGGAGAGAGAAAACTCTAGTTCTTAAGGAGACACACACATGTTGTTGTGATCCAGACCGCATACATACACGGGTTTCACTATTGGTAGGGCACGTACATATGCATGCTGCACTACTAATAGGTCGCGTACATGTTGACAGATTAATCTCTGTTGAGGATTGGATCCTCTTCTCAGTTGGTGCTGAGTTGTGTAAGTTGAGTCTTGCAATGCAGAGCTGGTGCTCTTGTGGAGTTGATACTCTATTCAATTGTTGCTGATAAACCCAAGGTTTGTAGTCCATAATAAAAATAAAATTGTACATGCATCTTGTGTTCTTTGTGGTGAGAGCTTGTTGATGATATATGTTGATGTTATATGTTGTTGATATATGTTCACAAACAACTGGTTATAAATGTCAATAATAAGTGATGAGTAAATGGTGATTGCTAACTAAGGATTTTTTGTGAAGGGAAGTGAAAAAGATCCCCACATTGATTCAACCCCCCTCTCACTGTGCTCGATGTGTCCAACAATTGGTATCAAAGAAGGCCTTCACTAAAGCCTTAACAATATTGGAGGAGATCCATGGACACACAAATGGATTATGAAGTTCCAATCCTTGATGAGAACAATTATTCAACATGGAGAATAGAAATGAAAGTGTATTAGAAGGAAAAAGGAGCAGGTGTTTGGAAAGCAACTATTGGTGGATCAATTCCTTTGAAGAACAAGTCAAAGTTTTGTTGGCAGCCAACTCGTATTTTATATTGTCCTTATAAGCTACCTACACCAGTGTTTTGCAAACCTTGATTTTTCGTCGCAATATTTGGGATAAAATGACATTATTATTTCATGCACTTTCACACTTACCTTTGTTCTCGTTTTCACGATTGCAAGCGTGAAAACTTTAATCTCGAAGTCATATTAAAAACGTCGCTGGATTGTTATGATCACTCTTGTCTCTATGCTCATTGCGTTTCCAATTTACTTATCGATATAAAATCGACAAGACTCCAAGATTCTTTACTCATTTGGAATTTCTGTTGTTAATATGATTTCCATTTCTTTGATATTGTGATGATTTGTTAAGGAGTGTGATCCATTCGTTGGTTTATTGGTGGCTTGATGTTTGATCGAGTTTGTGATGCATTGGTGGTTTAATTTATATGTTCTTTGATCGATACATTGGTTTCATGAAAACATATTTGTGTTGTGGTAAAACCTTTGGTATAAATCGTTTCATACAACACATAGTTTATATAATCAAACCCTTGGTGTGATTTCGATGTAGTGCTTTGGTTTTGAAGCTATGACTATTGCTCGCGCAAACGTTTGTTCTGCTTACCATATATTTGTTGGTTGATTGAATGGCATAGTTTTTAACACTTATGCATGGTGATTTGAATAGTTATACATGCCGGCAGTTGTACTATGGGATATGACTATTTTGCATGGGCTGAGCTAGCTCCACCACCTCGCACATTCGGGCATTAATGCCTTCCCCCTTTCCCGGGTTACCTCTGTTAGTTTTCAGGTAAGCCTGTGAGTTATTCGACCATGCGTTGACCCTACCCAAACCCATGTCCACTGTGTGTTCTCTCCTGGCTCCTGAAGGGCGAATTGAACCCCCATGGTGTTCAGAGTCAGTTTTGGTTTCATTTTTGCCAAAGAAGACTGCTTAAGACTACCCCCGTAATTGCCCCCAGAGTCACGTTTTTGCGTGAGCGATTATGGGAAAATGGTTTTGAATTAGATCAAACCGTTGAAAAACCAGAACCAAATTTATCCCCTTTACCTTTAATGTGGGCGGTTTCCTCAGAAATCGAGTTGTTACAAAGATCTAGCTCATGTTTTTCAGGTTAGTTTTTCAGATCCTCTCTGTGGCTGTAAGGTGTGTTTTTGGTCTGTATGCATTTGCCAGAATGCTTATCACTTCTCCAGACCTGTGCTTTAGAACTCCTTCCACCCGTCTAGCCTTGTACCTCTTGCCTTCTATCAAACCCTTGATCAATCCAAAGATTCATCAAGCAGTCTGTCAGCAAATTGCAAGACAACAGGCTCTGTTCTTTTAATGGAGAGGCAACCACTTCCACTGTTAGCTCAAAATTATCTTGACCAAATCGAATCATTTTCCTACTGCCCAGGTATGTATTTCAACATCGATTTTTAATGATTTGGTTTGAATTAGCCGATTGTGTTTGCCCCGAATTAGCTCTGTTTGTTTTTAATAGATTAAAAACAATCCTGTTTGCTTCCAATTACCATAAATGATTTTGTTTTTCTATTTTGAATTAGCATAAAAGATTTCGTTTTGAATTAATATAAACTATTGAATCATGTACAAAGGATTGGTTTGCTAAATCGAGTATTAGTTCTGGTTTGATTGTATTGATTCATAAATGATTTGGTTTGTTTTTGAATTAGAAAAAAAAACGATTTTGTTTTAGTAATTAAGAGTTGTTTGATTCACCATATGCATTTTTGTTATCATTTGGATTGATTCAAAAACGTTTTTGTTGATTTTCAATTGTCAAAACAATCCTGTCTGCTCCCAAAGTGGTAATAACAAAGGTTGAACAGAATGCATGTATCTCTGTTTCCATTCGTTTGAACATGATTTCGTTTGCTCTCAAATTAGCATAGAAATTTTGATTTGAATGATTCATTTGGTTTCCAATTAGCAATTAAATATTTGTTTAAAAGTTTGAATATAATTCTATTAGATTTGGATTGATTAAAATCGATTCTGTTTTCAAAATAGGCTAGCTACAGAATTGCCAGAATTAGATTTTTGCCAATTTTATCAATAAACACTATCTAAACTTCTGTATTTTTGTCTACTTACAGGTACCCATGAATTTCATTAACCAATTGGACATGCTACAACAGTTTAGATATGGTTTTCAGTTATTAGTCATAGGCAAAATTAGGGATTTGGGAGATTATTCAGAGATTTTTGTAAACTGTTTTGACAATTCCCACAGGGATGTTTTACCCTATGGGAAGTCTTTAAATACTTCTTATTTTTTGTAAACAATCATCATCCTCACTGTGGGAGAACCAGACTATGGATTTATGATACAGACTGAGATGAAAGTTGATGTCTTGTAACAACTTTCGCTTTCAATATATCAAACTTTTGTTTCTAGTTTTATTCATGTCATTTTGCAATCAATTATAGACTACTTTAGCTATCGTAATCTATTGCAGGTTGATGTGACTTGATTAATGTGTTATCCATATCTGATCTCTTTTATTATTTAAAAATACAACAATTCCTTGTTTCAATTAATGAATCACAGATTTCTCTTCTTCGTTAATTGGATCATTTTGTACAAATCCTTGCACGTAGATTTATCTAAATGTTATGATTTGTAAATTATAAGATTGTTGTAACTTTTATGTCTTGTTTGTTCTGTTATCGATTTTCAAAAGAGCAATGCTGCTTACTGTTTACTAGAGGCTGGCAGAGGATTGATGCAGGTTTCCTCCCATCGAACAGCTAAACTGGGTTCTTTACACAGGACAAATTGGAAAGCGTTATTAGAGGTTAGCTTATTAGTATAATTTAATTAGTTTAGATAGATATATGTATAGTTTAGATTTGTAGTTAGAGTTAGTATTTTAGTTGCTTAGTTTAGTTAGTTTTTATTCTATTTCTTTCTCATAAAACTATAAAAATAAAAAAAAACAGTCTCGTTGTCTTAGGACAGTTTGAAATTGATTTTTGCAGGTTTTCTTCCAAATCTGTGATTTATAAATATTGTACATTTGTGATTAAGATTTGATTCAGTTAATAGTTGAATGTTAAATTTCATAGAATTATTATAGTATTAGAGAGTAGATTGTATATATAATAGTTTAGATTGTTTATTAGTTTGTTTTAATTGTTATTTTTCATTTATATTAGTTAATTCAGAGTAGTTTTCTTTTGTTTTCTTAGGACTTAGATCGGCTAACGGAGCCGCTAAACCCGTCAAGGTGAGTTATCCCAAACGGCTTGGGTTATTTAGACAACCCCAGACCGGATCCACTCTCCTAGTTGACGGATGGTCAATTTCGCCCATCAACAAATTGCGCTAGAAGGAGGGCTTGCTGACAAGCTGACCTTGTAGGAGCCTTTATTTTAAATGTATTCAATTTCCCCATGGCTCCCCAAATCATTGTGTTGGAACATGCTTTCAACTTCTCATTACCCGATGTTCCCAACGAGACAGTCTTTCGCTTGTCCAAACTCACCTTTGATGGTGAAGGCAATATATCTGCTAAAGACCACCTTAACAAGTTTTGGTGCAAATGCATCAAACATGACATCTCAGATTTAAGAGTTTTATGCATAATTTTTCCTTTTACTTTTAGAGGTTGAATCAAACATTGGTTTGAATCCTTTCTAGCATGTCACATTTTTTATTGGTTTCAATTTGTAGATGAGTTTCTAGATGCTTTTGAAATTTATGATTTCGATCAATTGTGTGAAGAATTTCATACTTCGCTAATCAACAGTGACTCATCTTCAGAAGACTTTTTGACAAGAGTCTATCATATCCTCTGTAAATTTAATCTCGATAACATGTCATTGGCATTAAATCTCTTCTATGATGCTTCCATCCCTTCCATCCAGTCATGTTCAATCACGAATGAATATGCAAATCCTATCACTCAACTGCAAGAACAATCTTTTTCGCAAGAAGAGAAAAATTCTTCCGATAATGTTGAACAAGCCAGGGAGGTAGAATCTATTGACCAAGCTCTTATTGACAACCAAATGGGTTTTTCCTTTGAATCATTGTATTTTCCGTCTAAGACTAGTATAGAAGATGATTCGTTTCTGGCTCAAGGTGAATACCCTCATTCTTGTAACTCATGCTCTAATCAACATTTAAAATCAGTCATTGAAGAACACTTAAGCAATGAAAATCTTCTTGAATGTTCTAGTACTCCTATGAAACTGATTAGAGAGGAAGTTACGCAACTAGAAGAAGAAACTTTAAACCTTCATCCTCAAAATGCACTTTGTTCACAGGAAAGACTAGATGCTTGTCACATAAATTTTGAATTATCTATCACACATAAGGAAAATCCAGATGATCATATTATGTTGAGGAATTCATCACCAAAACAGAGTGAGAATTTTGAAGAAGGTGAAAAGAATTGTCTTGAGAATACCATTGTTGATTATCATAGTTCAAGAGATTCTTTTTATCTGCTTATTTCTAATTCCTTTTATTCTTTATATCCTGATCTATTCCTAGATTCTGGTGGACTTGACATCTTACCTACAACATCTTACTCTTTTCTACCGCAATCATATCCTATCGATATGCTAAATTTTGGTGAAATTAATTCCAAACCTAACATTGATAAACTTGGATTTGATGCTTATTCACTTTCATCACTCATATGGGAAGAAGACATGTTGCGAGATAATTTTACATAGTTTATTGTTGAAAAGGACGATGCATTATATTTTATGGAGATCAAACATTCTAAGTTTCATATTCGTTCTTTTCTTAGCTCGAATCTTAATGTTTATGCTTCACATTTTGAAATGATCAATCTCATCGAAGGAAACATTCAAACCAACGATTCAATTGATTGCACGAATCCTCCTATGATGATTTTCCCATTGATATATTCGTTTCATCAAAGTCATGGTTTGCATCCTCATTTTTGTGACAGGATCTTAGGATGGCTTGAGTATTCATATATGAAAAAATTTCATAATAAAGACAAAGTTGAGCTTGCTTTGTTTTTACCCAAGTATCTTGGAAGTAGACGTGACATATTTCTTTTAGATCCTCCATGTGAAGAAATTAATGAGTACTTAGAGAACTATCAAGAGGATGGGGCATTTCAGCCTCAGATGATGGTTATTCCATTTCCTCGTGATCCTGACAAATTTTTCAAAACTACTTACACTCGCCTATGCCATTATGACCCTTATCACGAAAAGATTGCGCAATGGATGGAGGATTCGTACAACAAGAATATCCGAGGAAATGGTAAGATCATGCTTACTTTGTTTTTAGATGTTGATTATGAAGGTAAGCGTGATATGTTTCTGTCATTTATATTACCATTCTTTTTAATAATGCTTGATCTTGTTTTCATTGCAGGATTAGAATTACTCTGATGGCTACATTGTAAACATGACTTCACTCATGAACGCAAGTGGGCGCACCACGAGAACCATAATACGGCTGTTGTCAGGGAAGTCCCCTTGATCCTTTTTATCTTTACTTCTAGTTGAACGTTTATTTTCAAAAACGCAGTATCGTCATGAAAATATTAAATGGAAAGTAAAGAGATAAATAAATCTAAATCAACCCCGACCCTAGGTACCATGAGTAGGACTGTTTTCCCATCATTCAGGATTTTCCTACTTTCTTTCAGTTTCCCAAGGGATTTGTTGGATGAGGTTTTCAGATGCACCTTCTGTGCATATTTGTTTTTTGTTGTTTGGATTTCTTTGATTTCCAATTTTTTCTTCGCTGGTGTGTTTTGATTTCTCCCTTATGCTTACGAGTTTTTGCTGTTGAAATACACATACCTGAATTTTTGAACTGTTCAGACAAAGAAAGAAGAAAATTCCTTCACTGAAATGACTGCTAAAAAATTGTCTAAACATCAATATACTTCTGAAATTTACGTCTGTATTAGCAAAGACTGTTGTTTGAAAGAAGTTAACTGATTTCGATCTGTGAGTAAAGCTTGTCGCGATCATGTATTATCTTCTTACACTGTCCCTATTCCTTAAGGGAATGACTCAGAATATGTCTCCCTGCCTTAGAAAGTTGGTTCTGTAAAAGAAACATCTTTGGATCTTAATAAAGGATAGTTCTAAAAATTTCGGATGAGGTTTGTAAAAAAAATAAAAATACGTTAAAATATTATAATTTTCAGCGTCACCCCGCTCAACTATATATCTTTAATAAACAAAATAAATCATTAAAAGTGTTGTGGTAAGTGCTTGTAAACCCACCGAGATGATGAACAGGTCTGCTGGCAGCGGGTAAATGCATGCATGATGCCAAGACAACTTCGTCGGGGTACTGAACAGGCCCGCTGGCAGTGAAGCAATGTCGGGTATATGAAAATTTGGAAGTAAGAAACCTCTTAACCTTAACATGTCCTTTATTCTGATTTGGAACTTTTGGGCAGGATACAGACATTAGAGTGGGTTAAATGGAAACCTTGTCGAGGCTATGGACGCCTGCTGGCAGCAGTGTCTCTGTCAACAGTATTGGGATTTTATCTTTAATATCGTGGCTCACTTGTCTTAAGACTGTTATCAATTTTTGTCCTTTAAATACTCCTGGAATATTTGATCTAATGATGATGTTTACATGATTTTCCAGCTGTTGTTTTTGGGTTAGAATTTTTCTTATTATTCTAATCTGAATTTGTTCTTGTGGTAGAGATAACTGCTTCTACCAGTGTGTTGCCATTGTTGGCAGCCAACTCGTATTTTATACTGTCCTTATAACCTGCCTACACTAGTGTTTTGCAAACCTCGATTTTTCGTTGCAATATTTGGGATAAAACGACATTATTATTTCATGCACTTTCACACTTACCTTTGTTCTCATTTTCACGACTGCAAGCATGAAAAATTTGATCTTGAAGTCATATTAAAAACGTCGCTGGATTGTTATCATCACTCTTGTCTCTATGCTCATTGTGTTTCCAATTTACTTATCGATATACAATCGGCAAGACTCTGAGATTCTTTACTCATTTGGCATTTCTGTTGTTAATATGATTTCCATTTCTTTGAGATTGTGATGATTTGTTAAGGAGTGTGATCCATTCATTGGTTTATTGGTGGCTTGATGTTTGATCGAGTTTGTGATGCATTGGTGGTTTAATTTATATGTTCTTTGATCAATACATTGGTTTCATGAAAACATATTTGTGTTGTGGTAAGACCTTTGGTATAAATCGTTTCATACAACACATAGTTTATATAATCAAACCCTTGGTGTGATTTCGATGTAGTGCTTTGGTTTTGAAACTATGACTATTGCTTGTGCAAACGTTTGTTCTGCTTACCATATATTCGTTGGTTGATTGAATGGCATAGTTTTTAATACTTATGCATGGTGATTTGAATAGTTATACATGCCGGTGGTTGTACTATGGGATATGACTATTTTGCATGGGTTGAGCTAGCTCCACCACCTCGCACAGTTGGGCATTAATGCCTTCCCCCTTTCCCGGGTTACCTCTGTTAGTTTTCAGGTAAGCCTGTGATTTATTCGACCATGCGTTGACCCTACCCAAACCCCTGTCCACTGTGTGTTCTCTTCTGGCTCC
This sequence comes from Picea engelmannii, assembly GCA_009831015.1. NCBI lineage: Eukaryota > Viridiplantae > Streptophyta > Pinopsida > Pinales > Pinaceae > Picea > Picea engelmannii. Next base: position 1,997,494 of record ML789398.1, read on the forward strand.
TGAAGGGCGAATTGAACCCCCATGGTATTCAGAGTCAGTTTTGGTTTCATTTTTTCCAAAGAAGATTGCTTAAGACTGCACCTGTAATTGCCCCCAGAGTCACGTTTTTGCATGAGCGATTATGGGCAAACAGTTTTAAATTAGATCAAACCGTTGAAAACCCAGAACCGAATTTATCCCCTTTACCTTCATCATGAGCGGTTTCCTCATAAATCGAGTTGTTATAGAGATCTAGCTCGTGTTTTTCAGGTCAATTTTTCAGATCCTCTCTGTGGCTGTAAGGTGCATTTTTGGTCTGTATGCATTTGCCAGAATGCTTATCACTTCTCCAGACCTGTGCTTCAGAACTCCTTCTGCCCATCTAGCCTTGTGCCTCTTTCCTTCTATCAAACCCTTGATCAATCCAAAGATTCATCAAGCAGTCTGTCAGCAAATTGCAAGACAACAGGCTCTGTTCTTTTAATGGAGAGGCAACCACTGCCACTGTTAGCTCGAAATTATCTTGACCAAATCGAATCATTTTCCTACTGCCCAGGTATGTATTTCAACATCGATTTTTAATGATTTGGTTTGAATTAGCCGATTGTGTTTTCCCCGAATTAGCTCTGTTTGTTTTTAATAGATTAAAAACAATCCTGTTTGCTTCCAATTACCATAAATGATTTCGTTTTTCTATTTTGAATTAGCATAAAAGATTTCGTTTTGAATTAATATAAACTATTGAATCATGTACAAAGGATTGGTTTGCTAAATCGAGTATTAGTTCTATTTTGATTGTATTGATTCATAAACGATTTGGTTTGTTTTTGAATTAGAAAAAAAAAATGATTTTGTTTTAGTAATTAAGAGTTGTTTGATTCACCATATGCATTTCTGTTATCATTTGGATTGATTCAAAACCATTTTTGTTGATTTTCAATTGTCAAAAAAATCCTGTCTGCTCCCAAATTGGTAATAACAAAGGTTGAACAGAATGCATGTATCTCTGTTTCGATTCGTTTGAACATGATTTCGTTTGCTCTCAAATTAGCATAGAAGTTTTGATTTGAATGATTCATTTGGTTTCCAATTAGCAATTAAATATTTGTTTAAAAGTTTGAATATAATTCTATTAGATTTGGATTGATTAAAATCGATTTTGTTTTCAAAATAGGTCAGCTACAGAATCGCCAGAATTAGATTTCTGCCAATTTTATCAATAAACACTATCTAAACTTTTGTATTTTTGTCTACTTACAGGTACCCACGAATTTCATTAACCAATTGGACATGCTACAACAGTTTAGATATGGTTTTCAGTTATTAGTCATAGGAAAAATTAGGGATTTGGGGAGATTATTCAGAGATTTTTGTAAACTGTTTTGACAATTCCCACAAGGATGTTTTACCCTGTGGGAAGTCTTTAAATACTTCTTATTTTTTGTAAACAATCATCATCCTCACTGTGGGAGAACCAAACTATGAATTTATGATACAGACTGAGATGAAAGTTGATGTCTTGTAACAACTTTTGCTTTCAATATATCAAACTGTTGTTTCTAGTTTTAATCATGTCATTTTGCAGTCGATTATAGACTACTTTAGCTATCGTAATATATTGAAAGTTGATGTGACTTGATTAATGTGTTATCCATATCTGATCTCTTTTATTATTTAAAAATACAGCAATTACTTGTTTCAATTAATGAATCACAGATTTCTCTTCTTCGTTAATTGGATCATTTTGTACAAATCCTTGCACGCAGATTTATCTAAATGTTATGATTTGTAAATTATAAGATTGTTGTAACTTTTATGTCTTGTTTGTTCTGTTATCGATTTTCAAAAGAGCATTGTTGCTTACTGTTTACTAGAGGTTGGCAGAGGATTGATGCGGATTTCCTCCCATCGAACAACTGAACTGGATTCTTTACACAGGACAAATTGGAAAGCGTTATTAGAGGTTAGCTTATTAGTATAATTTAATTAGTTTAGATAGATATATGTATAGTTTAGATTTGTAGTTAGAGTTAGTATTTTAGTTTCTTAGTTTAGTTAGTTTTTATTCTATTTCTTTCTCATAAAACTATAAAAATAAAAAAAACAGTCTCGCTGTCTTAGGACAGTTTGAAATTGATTTTTGCAGGTTTTCTTCCAAATCTGTGATTTGTAAATATTGTACATTTGTGATTAAGATTTGATTCAGTTAATAGTTGAATGTTAAATTTCATAGAATTATTATAGTATTAGATAGTAGATAGTATATATAATAGTTTATATAGTTTATTAGTTTGTTTTAATTGTTATTTTTCATTTAGATTAGTTAATTTATAGTAGTTTTCTTTTGTTTTCTTAGGACTTAGATCGGCTAACGGAGCCGCTAAACCCGTTAGGGTGGGTTATCCCAAATGGATTGGGTTATTTAGACAAGCCCGGATCGGATCTACTCTCCCAGTTGACAGACGATCAATTTCGCCCGTCAACAAGTTTGAACTCAAAAGGAAGAAAAGAAGAATGATGCATTAGTTCTCAATAACATTCTCAATGGAATCTCAAGTTCTATCAAAGAAAGCATGGGACAATGCACTTTCACCAAGGATCTATGGATAAATCTAGAGAAGAAATACCAAGGAAAAAAGGAATATACTAAAGACAATTCCATCAAGAACATTGAAGGTAAAGAATCTCCACAATCCTCTGATTGCAATAATTCTAACTGTGATGATGTTGAATGTTTCTATACATGTGAAGAAGAAGATCTAGAGATAGTTTGTGAAGAATCAGATGATAATTATCCCATGGAAGAAGTAGAAGAAGAACTTTCAAATCTTAAAAAGAAAGTTTATTGGGGTCTATATGAATACAACTATGACCATAGTTATATAGACTATAGCTATCTTTCTGAGAACACTAAAAGGTTTCTTGAAAAGAATCAAAAACATATTTTGAAACTAAATAAAATGCTCAAGGAATAAGAAGAAAGTAAAAGGTCTCAATTAGAAGAAAAAGAAGAAGAGATCAAAAGACTAAAGAATGAAACAAAAGAAAATAAAAGGGAAGATGATGAGATTAGAAAAAGTCTTGAAATTAATATCCATCTCAAGACCCAAATTGAAGAAGCCAAAAGGGTAGAGGAACTACTAAAGAATCAAGTAAATGAAAAGGAAGAGTCATGTCATAAGTTGGAAGTTGAAGTTGTTTATATTAGAAAGAAAGTAGAGAAGTCGAATAAATTCTTGAATATCTCAACAATCTTGAATGAAATCTTGGTTAGTCAAAGATCACCAAATGATAAATCTAGTCTTGGATACAACAAAGAAGCTACACATGTTGAAGAAATCACCTCAAAGAAGCTTGAGGTAAGTCCCTCTTTCTCAAAGGATGGAAATAATATTGCAAGTCAACCATCTACACAAGGGAAGGAAACTTTTAAAAGAACAAAGAAAGGAAGACATCAAGAAGCCATCTTTACACCTCAAAGAAAATTCAGAAGAGAGACACCTTCAAGATGGACACCAAAGCAAAGGTATGAAAATGTTTTTCATTTTCACTGTTACTCATGTAATGAATATGGTAACAAAGCTTTGGAATGAAGATATTATGCAAGGAGAGATAATGAAAGATCCCATAACACCCTAAGGTGTTGGAGATGTAATCAAGTAGGACACATTGTTGCTCATTGTCACACCATGAGATGCTACAATTGTAGTGGATTTGGCCACAAATCCCAGGATTGTTGGAACACAAGAAGACAATCCATGATGAGTGTTTCATATAGTATGACTAAAAGAACACATGAGGCTAGAATATAAGATAATGTTGGAAAGATGGAAGCTCAGAGATCAATTTTTGAGAAGTTGGGACACCTTCAGAAGTGGGTGAATAAGACTGAACAATTAGAAAAGAATGGTAGCCCTAAGGTAAGCTCAAGCTTGAATTATTCTAAAGAATTCGTTGGTTACATTGGTAACAATCGTGTAGATACGCGGGCTGACCTATAAATAGGTCATGTACATATGTGAGTTGTCTGTATAGTAGACCGCGTACATGTGGTAAAAGCCTTGGAAAGAAGGTTGTGAAAATAAAGTTGCAGCTTGATGTAATGGTATAACTCTGTATTGGAAGGTCTGACATGGTTTGTTGCAGGGTCTGACATGGTTTGTTGCAGGCTTTCACGATTGCATGTTGACATACATAATTGATGTATGGTGATGACATATGATTGAGTGTTGAAAGTCTATCCTTGATGCATTATACTAACTCTAGAGTATGGATTGAGGCGTTTTCTGCTGGAGAACAATGTTGGTTATGACAGTGAAGTTATGGCACCTTTGTTATGAAATATGTCATGATGATGCTAGCTAGAGATGTCATTGATCTATTGAGGCACAATTCTAGTACATATATTTTTGGATGCTTAGTATTTGTTGTAGTGAATGATGGTTGAGGCAGAAATGTTGGGGTACATGGCTAATACATATTTGAGTTCCATTTATATATCTTATGATGTATTGTCAGAGGAACATTTGTTGGATACCTTGGTACATGCATTTGGCATGTGGTTGAGAAACATATTGGGACATGTAGTTGAGGAGTTGATGAGGTGGTTATTGATGTGTCATAGTTTGATCTATAGTTGATGCATGTTTGGTACACTTTTGGTACATTGTTAGAGGCACTTGTTAGCATTATGATTGACACATGGCATATGGTTGATATGGAATACATGCATAAGAACACATCTTGATTGTAGTTCATCTTGTTGAGGTTTGGTGCATGGTTGATGCACTTGCTTGGTACAAGTGGTGATACATGTTTAGTGCAATTTTGATGCATTCATAGATGGTATATGGGTGATAGTACTTGACTAAAGTACATCATTGGTATTTCTTTTTTAGCATATACTTTGGTACATGATGTATGGGATGATATAGTTGAGACACTTATTGTGATGCTTGATTGATATCCTGATGGTTGAGATACATGATTGTGGCATTTGGTTCATGGTAGAGGCATATCATAAGTGATATGACACTTATTTGAGGCACATGGTAGGCATGTTGGTAGAGGCATTTGTTTGGTACACAATTGGCATATGGTTGATACACTTCATTAATGATATCTTATGGTATATTGTATGGTATTGATGTACATGGTTGGCACACAATATGGTACATGATGTTCTTGGTTGATGTTTTGTTCATGATTATCTATTCATTCTTGACATATCTTTTTCTTCATGATGTATGGTATGGAATGAGTTTGATGCATGGACATGTCCAAGGATCGTCATAGGAAGAGTGGATCATTCTTGAGCAATTGATCTATGTTCTGATTGAGCAGTATCATTTGTAGCATAAGCATATTGCAGTGGTAGCATATTGTTCATATTGAAAATAAGATAGGGGGATACATACCCATAGGGGGAGTCATTCTTCTTCCCATTATTCCAGGAGGAGATATTTGTTAGATGCAAAGATAAATACTTGGAGAAAGAGCACAGAGGCATGGTTGCAGGGGGACCGTTGGTCACAGGGGGAGCATAAGTGATATGTCTTCAACATTACATCAGAGTGATATCCCTTGTTCAAAAGGAGAGAGATTATTCATAGGAATATCAAAGGCATCCAGGCAGGGGGAGCAGCCCCAAGGATATAACTACCCTTTTCCATTGATGTCAAAGGGGGAGAGATAATCACATTGATGTGATTGAGATGACCATTGATGAAGAGCAATGCCATGTCTACATGTTTCCATCAATGATTGGTGTTAACATCAATGTTGGTATTTCCGTCAATGCCAAAGGGGGAGATTGTTGGATCATGTTTTCATTGATGTAAAAGGAACAATGTATTGTCATAGTATATTGATGAAGTATTTATTGTCATTGTTGTAAATGAATGGATGTCAAGTGAAGTCATTGATATATGATGCATAAATAATTTCATGGGTTATTCCAGTTGAATTGATGTAAAGATGACTCATTATTGTCTTGTCATGGTTTATAGGAAGTACAAATGGATGAACTCCAAAGTGGTCCACTTATGGTGAAATCCGTCACGGGAAGACGTTTTGCAGTTGAGTTATGCTAGAAGTATGGTTAGAGAAACCATGATTAATTGTGGAATAATGAGATGAATATCAGTGAAACTATCTTGGATGGATAGTGCTTGTCATGCCATTTCCGGTGGCATGTGGAACACCACATAACTCCTCACGGTTTGAGAGTTATGGCCTTGTGAAGTTGGAGGACCTCATATGTTGGCTAGAAGCCCCAAAAGGTCAGAGAATTCAAAGTGTTTACAAAGAAGATATTATTTAAATAATAAAGTGAAGTGATGAAGTCAAAGAGGATTATTTAAATAATAAAGTTAATGGAGAACTTTCTAATTATGGAAAGTGGTTATAAATGGATTAACCCTAAAAATAAGGAAAGAGGGTTAAATGGACAAGTGGCCATGTGAACAAAATGGCCAAGTGGACAAAGTTGGATAAAGGTGGCTATGTTAACAAATGGTTATGTGGATAAAGTGGATATGTGGACAAATTGGCCTAGTGGATGCTTCTAAGGAAGCTACTTGGAGAGTATAAATAAGATGCAAGGGTCTCTTGTAGATATCTCTCTCTTGAGCATATATTGAAGATCTATTATGAGTAAGAGAGTGATTGCAAGTTCTCATGGACGCCTCAAATTTTCCGTAAGTCTGAGATATTGATGGAAAAAGTTTCAAAAGCTTAGAAACCCTATTTTCTGAAGGGGCACGTGGGCTGCAGTGAGCTAGAGCATGTACATACATGGGCTACAGTGAGGCATGACACATACACACGCGGGATGAAGGAGATCAGAGAGAGTACAGTTGAAGGAATTCATGGAGACTTGAGTATGAAATGGTATCGGGTTCTTGAAGGATGAAGCAAGTTCCATGTCTGCATTCTATGGGATCAGATCTGCCATAAAAGTTCTGGTATGGCTACATGATTGTTTTGATGGATACTCTTGCTTATGGTATGGTGAATGCTTAAGGAATTATTGGTATGGCTATTGTGATATGGTTTTATTGGTTCATTGACTGAGTGAGAAACACTCTTGTGTTTCAGTACTAATATGGTTGCCATAGTATACTAGTTACTTATACATGATTGAGTAACATTCATATTGTATGGTTTAGGAAGCATGAGTAAGTTGTTGGAGGGAATAGATGTGTTGTTATTGGTTATGGTACATATTGGACAGTGAAGAGTAGAAGTGAATGTGACAGAGGATGCAAAAGATCTGAGTATTCATGAAGAGAGAAAACCCTAGTTCTTAAGGAGGTACACACAAGTTGTTGTGAGCTAGACCACGTACATATGCGGGTTGCACTATTGGTAGGGCACACACATATGCGTGTTGCACTACTGACATGTCATGTACCTGTTGACATATTGGTATCTGTTGAGGATTGAATCATCTTCTCAGTTGGTTTTGAGTTGTGTAAGTTGAGTCTTGCATTGTGCTGGTGCTCTTGTGGAGTTGATACTCTATTCAGTTGTTGCTGATAAAACCAAGGACTGTAGTCCATAATAATAAAAAAATTGTACATACATCTTGTGTTGTTTGTGGTGATAGCTTATTGATGATATATGTTGATGTTATATGTTCTTGATATATGTTCACACACAACTGGTTATAAATGTCAGTAATAAGTGATGAGTAAATGGTGGTTGCTAACTAAGGAATTTTTGTGAAGGGAAGTGAAAAAGAGCCTCACATTGATTCACCCCCCCTCTCAGTGTGCTCGGTATGTCCAACAACTGCTTACTTTTTATTCTATTGATTGGTCCTTTGTATTTATCCAGTTTTAATTCTGTTCATGTTCTTGTGCTCTTTGAGCTCATATCTCATTTCTTTGGTCTTGTATTTCATCCCTCCTTTGTCTTCGAATAATTTCTCTTTCTTCTTCTTGAACCAGTGTTTTCCAAGGCCTTTCTAATTATTCCTTGGTTTTGACTGTTGTTATTACAAGATTAAGTTGATGAAGAATACTTCGTTGACTATTTAATCCAATTTATAACCAGGGATGGTTAGCATGAGGCAAAGTCATGTCATTTTATGACACGTCACCACATAAAAATATTTCAGTTGTTCCCCAGTATGGTCTCCAAAAATGTCGACACTTGAATCCACAAGGACCAAAACGAAAACCTCACGAGGATATGAATCCTCCTTTGTTTTTATAGAGGTGCTACTCCTCTTTAGATTATGTTATTATTTAATAACTTTAGATTCAAAAATAATATAGGACCTTAATATAGTCCAATCATTATGCTCAAAGAAAGATAAAAATGTTGAAAGATAAAAGATTTATTTTTAAATAGCTCTTGAGAAAGGAGCAGGAATCTCACAAATCACACATTTGCAGAAAATAAACACAATTTCCTCACATCCATCATATTGAAAATAAATATTTTTGATCATACATAAAAATAAAAGAAGATGGTTCAGACGCATAAGAGAACTTTTATAGAGTAAATACATGCATAGCTCAAAATAATATTATGATGAATTAATTTCAAATACTTTATACTCAATACTCATAGTTATAAAATACAATCAAAATTGATCCCAACTGATTTCTCTTGGGATTTCTCAAAAATAATAGTATGTTACAAAGCTTTGAAATTTAAAGGATTTTGTCCAAAGGACTAGGATTGGGGGTCTCGTGGACCATAAAGAAAACATACAAAAGAAGGTAGAATAAAGAGAGAAGAAGGTGGGTGAATGTCGAGCAACATAATATGGAAAGAAGATAAAAAAAGGATATCATAATTCGGTTAAACTTTTCTATCTAAAGAAGAAGAGTAACTGGATGAACACTGATAAGGAAAGAAGAATGTGATCAGTATGAACTTACTATGATGTATCTCATGTTTATCTTCTTGTTGTTGCTTCCTTTATATTCTTGTTGGATGTAGTTGGATTACTGGTCATAACTTCCTCTGTTGGAATCTCATAAATCTTGGTGATTGAAGTATTTAACCATTCTTGAATGAAATCCATTAATGGAGCAATGATTACTTCTTGCTTTATATTAATATTAAATATCTCCTTTTCAATTTCCCTAAGATCAACGAACAAATTTTGTAATACGTTTTCAATGTCCTCATTCTTATTTGTATATTTGAAAAGCCAACTATCAATGTCATCATGTGTGAATTCCATCATATTGTCTATTTTTTCATCCGATGTCCTTTTAAGTCCTTCAATATGTTATTCAAAGTCCTATCGAGTCATGAGCATGGAGTTTGAAAGATACTTAGGTTCGGGGACTTCAATGGTATTTCCAGCAATGTCCAGATCAAGGATTTGTAAGTATGATTCAGTTTTCCTCCTTGATAAGTCAGTCAATTGGGCTATTAGACCTTTCAATACATTAATTGTTTCTATCCAACAAGATTTCAATTGTTTTATGTGGCTCAAAGAAGGTATATTTTCTGGTTTTCTCATCTTCTCTATCATTACCACAACTCTAGTTGTGAACATCACAACTCCATCAGTATAGAACCCTACATCATTTTTTAAGTCTCAATTTAAATACTCCTTGATGTTTTGAATTCCTAAACCAAGAGAAGAGAAACTCTTTTCCATATCCCATAGTTCTAGAATCAATGACATCCTCTTTTTAATATTATGCCCAAAATAATGTCAGGTGGGCATGATTAAATTGGAAATTCCTTTGACCCTCGAATTGATTCTGGGTTTTCTTGAATACCCTTTCCCATATGAATCATGGTGACATGAGAAGCCAAAATAGGTGGAGGAATGAGGGTTTCCTCCAATTATTTGATTCTTTCTTTTAATTTGTCATTCTCTTCTTCCATGTGTGTGATTGAAACATCGAGGGAGTCTCCTGTAACTCTGTGAATGGATGATAAGTTTGAAGGTAACATATCCCTTGTGTCAATGGTGGTCCATAGCTTACCGCTCTTACTTTTTGTGGTTCTTTCAAAAAATAATTTTTTAGACTCCTTATCAAAAGATGCATTTTGTATAGAAAATGTCTCCTCATCAGAAAAAGTTTCATCATGGATCATGAGTGTCGAGACAAGATATACATTCTCTTGAGTAGACACTTCAACATATGGAAAAGTAATGTTTTCAATATCCACATATAAGTCCATGTTATCCAATAATAAGTCATCTTCCCGAGCATGTGTCTCTTCCCCTTCATGTTGTGAAATGGTTATTTTTCTTTTGACCTTCATTTTATGGGGATTTTCTAGGTTACCTTTATGAGGGTTCCTATCTTCATCATCCCCATAATTAGTTCTCTAGATTTTTCTTGCATGGGATGTTCCTGGTTGTGGATTTTCCTTTGGCAAGTCACTTCTCCTAGAGACAGTTGATGATTGAGAACTTTTGTCATTCGAGGGTCTACCTCTTTCTTTATTATGTTATGTTGTGGTTATGACAATTTCTATGTCTTATGAATTTATGTTGGCTTCCTGGTCACTCAGATGGTGACTATCATTTTCTTCTTCTTTACTAATGGATTATTTTAAAAAGGTAGGGCCAAGTCCAACTGAAATCAAGTGATTATAAAAAAGGTGGTTTGGGTCGAAACCCTTGATTTCTTATACAAATTTTAGATCGGATTTCTTTGAATAAGCTTATTCATCAATCTTGGAGATTCCCCAGAGAATAATCTCACCAACTTTCCATGGAAGAGATATGAAATGATTTTTCCTTTTCTCAAACAATATATGAAACCATAATTTATATTTATGGGATATTTCATTGATAATAATTTGTCAGATATATAATAGGGAAGGAAAATGGGTTTCTCAACATAGCAAAAACCCTGATAATATTATATTTTTCCATTTTTCCATAAATCCTTTTCCCTTCAGAAAAGATGCAATGTCGAACGACAACCAGGAAGTGGCTTCCCCAAACAATAGTTTCTTTAATTTAGATATGAAATCTGAATACACCTCATAAAAATGATGGCCAACCCTTTGTTTCAATAAAGCTTGGTACCACGTAGTTACAGGGTTGACTTTTATTTTAATTCTTCGAGCAATGTTTAAGCCCTCAAAAGTATGACAATACATAATGGAAAGTATCAAATAAGAATACATGTAAAATATTTTATTAGACTTGAAATTATTGAGTTGTGCACTGATTTCATTTGAGATTATCTTCTCCTAGTCGAAGATAACATTTTTATGCACAATGAAATGTATTATGCACAATGCCATTCGAGGAATTGTTTCTGAAGAATCCTGGCCAACAATTCGAGTAAATAACCAGGAAATTTCCTTATAGGGATCCTTTAAAGAACTCACCTTAATTCTTGATATGTATTTAGGAATTGTGGTAGGGTCATGCAAATATTCCTGGAAAATCTCCAATATGTTATTCTTTCTTTGCAGGAAGTTTCTTGCTTCCTCTCCTTTGTAGACCAGGTTCGGTTCTAGTAATTTTAACATTTCCCTAAATATTGAAGGTGCTAACGAGATAGAAGAACTATTGTGCAATGAAATAACTCTTATGTTATGAATGATATTATCGACACACCAGTTGACGACGTCCTTGCACTCAAAGAATTATGGAACACACCTAGTAAGAACGATTCCTAACGTCCATATTTTGTTGTTTTCTCTATCCATCATTTTCGCATAATACCAGTAAGAGCACGACCAATGATAATTTTGATATTCTATAGAAAAGAGGTTCAGGGCATCCCCATAGAATGATTTCTTTCTCATGGTTGTCCCAACGAATCTTACCATATTTTCTTGAGCTGTTATTTTTGCAGAGTGAAATTAACTTGAGTTAGATTTATTTTACGGAAACATTAAATCAAAATAAATATTAGTAGCCTTGGTAATAACATTATTAATTAATGACCACCTCAATAATAAATTTGGTAGTTGGGTCCGTAGGGACAACAATAAATGAAACATCGAACAATGTGAAGGGACAGGTAATAGCAGGGCATCGGGGTTGGTGACTCATATGAAAAGGGAGATATGGAATTCTGAAAGTCCACAAGTCCAGAAGTATGGAATGGCTAAGTAACAAAAAGTGTCGAGCAAACAATGGAGAGTGGAAGTGTATCATGTAGGTTAGCAAGTATGAAAGTCCGAAAGTCCGAGACATTAAATAATTCTAAGTGATGAACGGTCTTATGCTTAGGTGAATGAAGGAGAATACAAGTGTGACATTCAACAGGTATGAAGGTCCACAAATGTGAAAATGGTTAAGTATAGTAGCCAAGAAAGGGGAAAACAGGGGATAAAAGAAAACAGGAAAAGGGAGAAAATAGAAGGGGGGAAGAAAGGGTGCTAAAAGAGGTGGGAAAATAGAATAAGGGAGGGGAATAGATGTTGATACTGAGAGGGGGGTGAATCAGTATCAAGTATAATTAAAAACATTTTTCAACTTATACTTCAACCATTCAATTATATCCAATGAGCAATGAACAATAGTATAAGAGTTACACCAATACACCACAATACACCATGCACAATATATAAGAAATAATCAATAGTATTTGTTCAAGGGAAGTAATGACTTCCAAAGGCAGCTACAGCTTCCAAACATAGAGAGAGGGATAAACCTCCAAGAGGAAGATACACGCCTCCAATATCAAGAGAGAGTTGAACTCTCCATCCTTACCCCTTCCTTCCACCCAAGAATATATGAGAGATAATAAAACTTTACATTAAATCATCAACATCAACCAATCATCACATAGAACCTGATAACGCTTCATGAGACTTCTTTAATTTCTGCAATTCTTCAATTCTTGGAGTACTTTGATCTTGTAGATAATATTACTCAATGTATTCTCTGAAACTCCTCCATTTTTCACTCATTGAATCCTCCCCAAAAAGAGGTTATAGAAAGAATGGTAGAATTTATTCAATTCCAGTCTATTCAGAAGACCCAAGAAACTACATTCTGTACTATTTCCAATGGAAGTGGTCCCACTTAATTTGGATTCTATATGAAGAAGTTATGATTGTTTTACCCGGAACACATGTTTATTGACTAGCTTCAGGACTGGTCACAAACCCTATCTTCCACAGAGTGTATCTCCATAATTATAGCGAATCAAGAGCTGAACTTTTTACCAGAGGTACATTGATATGTCTTCTCAATACCATAGCCATTTCACCATATGAATCGTTCTAGAAAAACAATTATAGAAAAAATGGTAATATGACCTGAAAATAACATACCTTAGAACACATCACCAAAAGACTTCATCCTCCCTTGAAATCCGGCCTTCTTTTACTTCTTATTTCCTTTGAAATTCGACTTGTATCAAATGAATGCATAATGATGTTTATTTATACCATTTATGTCACTTCCTTTTAACATTAGGGTCGGCCTGACACTTTCTTATTTTGTAATTATTTTCTTTAATTATCTTCAGGGCCTGCATGTACTTCCTTCTTCAATTCACTTTGTCATCTTCAAAAATTCATTTCTCCTCAACCATGAGGATCCATGTGACGTGAAACATACCACCGGAAACAACATGATGTATACTATCCATCCATGGGTGTTGTATCTGCATGTGCATTTTCCTTCATGTCCAAATACCTTCATCAATCTTGTGGTCCAAAAACCATGACTAGGGTTGACATCAATGACAACAACCAATCTTCCAACAATCTCCCCCTTTTTCATTTATGGCAACACTCATGCTCCCCCTATCATCATGATCCCAATTTCTCTCCCCCTTTGACATCAATGGCAAAGGGTATGGCTTCTCCCCCTGAGTTTAATGGCAAAAGGTAACCTTTTTCTTTGGGGTTGCTCCCCCTAAACATGTGGCACTCAATAATACGTCATCCTTATTTTTGGTCTTTGGGACTTTTTCTTCCTTGGAATCCTTTTGTGTGGCTTCTATCTTTGCTCTCTTCTTCACGTCTAGGATGTATATGTTGTTTAGTCTTCTTTTTGTGGTTGAAACCAATATTCCTGAGTTATTTTCTATGATTTTACATTTTCAGGAGTCAAACGTAAGAGTGTATCCTTGATCACACATTTTACTAACACTTAGTAGATTATGATTCAAGTCTTCAACCAATAGAACATTATTTTCTTTTACATTTTTTCTTCCAATATCTACTGCACCTTCTCCAAGTATTTTGGCAGATGAGTCATCTCCAAATGCAACATTTCCACCCTTTCTCTTCAAGCTAATGAATTTGTCTTGATCCCTGGTCATGTGTGAAGAACATCCACTGTCTATGTACCATTCATCTTCTTCTTTACATTCTTCAGCGATCAATGATATTTGACAATATTCATTGTTTTGAATCTCTTTCCTTCTCCATACTATGGTTGGCATAGGGACATCTTCATTCATATATCTGTAATCTCGTGCTTTGTGACCAAGATAATTACATTTGTAGCATGCCATATTTTTGTCCATCAATGGGGAAAATGAATTATAACTTATGTTGAAAAATCCATGATTATTTCCATATCTTCTATTTACACCATTCATGTTTCTTGCGTATGTGTTCCTTTCATTGATTCTGCAATTAATTGCCTTATGTCC
>ML789398.1:2012631-2033408 GCA_009831015.1 Picea engelmannii
TCATCTTCTTGTTGAATAATTTTTTCTTCATGATTTTCTTCTTCTTCATTGGAATTTTCTTCTTCAGTGTCATTTCTTTCAATCCTTGGATGAGGACATTCAAATTCAACATGACCTATTCCTTCACAATTAAAGCAAAAGAATTGACCTCTATTTTCTTCTTTGAAATCTGAGATGTTGTAATTTTCTTCAACTTCTTCTTCTTCTTCTTCTTCTTTTGCATCTTCCATTACATAAACGTCTTGTAGCTTGTACCAAAGCTATTTTTATGATGCACATGATCCCACCTTGGATTTCACTAAATTTGTCAATCCATCCAGGATGGTATCTGTTGGCGTCATAAGTCACTCCTGGATTGAAACAGGAGTAAGCCTGACGCTCATCAGTTTAAATGCCACATTTTGTTGATAAAAGGGGATCAAATGGAAGTAAACTTAGAAAAATATTGTTTTGAATCAAAAATCTGGGTTGGAACAACAAAGACATGCGAGGTATTGATCTAACTTAAGCCAGTAATTTTTTCATAGTGGCGAGTAAGTGGAGGGAAAGAAAAGGGAAATAGAGTCTGCTCTGGACATATGGTCTTCCAACATGCCTTTAAAAGTGGAAAAGTCTCAGATATGATATCCTCTCAGACTCGAGAAACTTCAAAGTAAACATAAAATGTTGTAGAACTAATATAATCAAACATGCATCATATAGTTATTACAACACTCGACTGGATAATCCGTGCTTGGGCTTTAAGATTTAGAGGAAAAAGGAAAGGAGGAGGTTGGCTCTCATTAAACAAGAAGTCTCAAAATGTCAGTCTATAACCATAGAACCAAAGGCTTTGTTAAAGATTTACAATTGGGAGCTTTTCTCTACCATTGATCCTTACAAAAATAGAAAAACTGAGTATATATACTCAGAAAAATTCTCCCAACAGAGGCGTGCTCAAACCTCCAAGGTGTGGTGTCTCTTCAGTCAAACTTGGATGGAGCTCCTTCGTCAGATGCCACCTTAACTCAGTATGGATCTTGCAGGGGGGGACCTACACACAAGGGTACCATAGGCTGATTGCTTTAGGCCTCCCATACCTTCCATTTATGGCTCGAGTTGAGGTTTCATCTACTTGCTCGATTTTCATTAATTGCTTCCCCAGGGAGTGGCCAAGATGATATGATCTGGAGACGACCACGTGCCTGCTCTCTAAGGCTCGGAGCCTAGCCTCCCTTTCTTCTGGCACCGCCATCAATGTAACTCAAGGCCATGACCTGGAACCTCTCTCAAAGGGCGTCTCGACACTTCTTCTTTCGGGGATTTCTACTTCCCCTGCCTTCGAATTTCCTGGTGCCCAAACTCGCGAAACGGCCCTCCAGGATCAATGGTTCGATCGGATTTAAAAAATGACGGCCACAAACATTTTTCCATTGAACAACCCTGGCCTTGAGTGCTCACTTTCTTTGGCGATACTCCATACCACCCTAGCGCTATGACCGTGGGCCTGCACCCAAAGGAGTCTTCGTATCTCACGTATAGTGGATGGAAGGGAGTCGACCCTTGTATTTCAAAGTTGTGATAGCTGAGAAGGACACCAGACTTAATCAAGCGCCACATATCCTTCAAGGCTAATGGTCTCGATCATTTTGGGGATTCTCCCACCGGGAGTTCTCGCTCCTCTTCCTCCAACCGCCTTTCCATACGACCTTTTTCTATGACCATGGGCCCGCACGCAAAGGCACCTTCGCATATCGCGTATCGTGTATGGAAGGGAGTCAACCCTTGTATTTCAGAGTCGCACTAGCCGAGATGGCGACCAGACTTAATCAGGCACCACGTGTCCCGTCTGGATCAGACAACCACGATCATTTCATGACTTTGGCCCTAAGGGATGAGCCCATGTGCTAAAACTCCTGCAACTACATGGCTCTGGCTTACCCAATGACCGTTGATCTGCTCCATCGATGGATCCTCGCCATTGAAAACAAAAATGCTCGCTTGCTTGATTTTAAGCCCAAAATGGATTTCTTCTATGTGTTGTGCTTAACGCTCATGAATGCGGCCTTTGGATAAAACACATTTGATGGGTTTTTAAAACCCATTTCTTCATTTATTTTACACCAAGGGCCTGAAATCGGAGAGAAATACCCCTCTTGCAAGAATTGGCACTAACATGAGGCTCCATGGGGGATAGAATCATCCCTATGATGCTCTAAGAACTCCTTCTACAGTTCCAGTTGCCTTCTGTTGGGCTATGGAGTCGAGCTCAAAACACCCTGCTTAAAAATGCATGCCTATAAGCAAAATAAAAAATAAACACACATGCTCCAAGGAGCTTATTTAGGTACGGTCCTAAACTAATAAATTCCTTTACATGGGGCTAGGTGAAAGAAAACTTCCACCATATCCAATCAAGCAACCTCCCGAATAGAATCTCCTTCCTTCTGTCGATGATCACAAACAGATGGTGTAACCGTGATAGAAGAACGGTTACACTCTTCAACTCCTCCATACAGGCTGAAGTAGAAATAAAAAAGGGCAGCTCCAAATTGTGAAGGAAATACAACTCCACGTATTCCTTCATAGGCTCATAGGACCAGTGGAAAACTCCAAAAAATGGGCGACAGACAGCCTCCTTTGTTACACAGTTGTTCACGTGTGGCTGAATATCTCTGGTAAGCAGAGGTGGGTGGAAAACTAATGTAGGCTGACTGATCTCAGGTGGTGGTTTCTCGCTGACTGGCTCTGGACATAAGATAAAATGTCCCTTCTGCTTCTCTTCTGGTTCTTCTCCTTCTTCTCCTTGTCTCTCTCCAGAGTTAGATTCATAATCGTCATAAACAGGACCCGTGAGAAAGCTCTGCTCTTCCTCATGTTGCTCAACGTCTTCTGAAGGACTGGGATGGCTGATTTCTTCATGATACTTTTCTTTAGTGAACAGAGGATAAGGCTCTGTGGTTTTTTCTTGGAAATCCAACATATCCAACTCAGAATTTGATTCGTAGTTGTCATACAAAGGCTGGCTGCTCTAATTAGCAAATGGTGATGCAGGACTTTGTTTCTCCTCATATGAATAATCATCAAAGGTTGAAACAACATGCACATTAGAAGTAGAGTGTGAGGCCTCTACATTTATGAAGTATTCATCATCGTTCTCAGTAGAGCTGCCGAGAACATCTGCTTCAAGGGGTGGAAAATCCTTTGCACATCGTTCAACCTCCAACCTTGCTAGTTGGGTAGTGAGAGATTTCACCTTCTCCATCAGTTCACTCAGAGCATCTTCTTCCTCCAAACTTCCATCCTTACAACCCTCATCATCATAGCCTCTGTTAGACATAATCATTTCTGGGAGGATTTCTTCTTCTTGGCTCTCCCAAGGGTTAGATTCATAATGGCCATAAACAAGACCCATGGGAAAGCTCTTTTCCTCATCATGTTGCTCAGGAAGGATGATTTCCTCGCAATGTCCTTCATTTGTGAATAGAGGAAAAGGATTCGCAGTCTTCTCTTTACCAAAATGATAATCAAAGATGGGTGAGAAAAAAACTCCCCCATCTTGTAAAAAAGGAACAATCTCCCAATCCTTCTTTTCAATCCCAAACGTAAATACATCATGGGAAATCTCGTGAAGGAAAAGAGAACAATCCTCTTCCACAATGGCTTCTTCCTTTAAATCTGAGACAACAGGCTCATTAGGGGTAGAAACTAATGCCTCTACCACTATGCAATATTCATAATCTCCCTCAGTAGAGCTACCAAGAGCATCTTCTTCAAGGGATGGAAGATCCTCTGCACATCGTTCATCTTCCCACCTGTCTAGTTTGTCAGTGAGAGATTTTATCAGTTCCATAACCCCACCCCAAGCATATTTTCCCTCCTCGCAACCTTCACTCTCATAACCTTCCTCTGATGCAGATGAATGGGGATGATAAAGGACTAATTTCTGATCCAATTTATCAGGATCATCCTCACAGCCTACGTAAGAAGCAACTCTATGTTGTATACAGTTGTTGTATCCCTCACAACAGTTATGAAAAATTAACTCAGAGGGATAAAGCTTCTAACAATGAGTGGTGAAAGCTGCATGAAACTCTACAAGTGAAGAAATGATAGCAGGGGGTAAAGAATGATACCATTTACGAGCATCCCTTGCTAAAGAAGACATGAACATTTTCATTAACACATCCTCCTGATGTATCTCCCATTGATGCATGAGTTCATGAAATTCTTTGAGATGTCGAGCAGGGTTGTTATCTGCATGCTCCCTAAATATAGGCAAATAATCATGCCATTCATCTGGAGAAGGGACAACAATAGGAAAACCAGGAATAGAAGAAAAATTAAAAGGAGCAAACCTCCAAGCTAGGATTTTTTCCATTTTGAACCAGTGGAGTCGCCAATCGATCCCTGAATCATGGAGTCGCTAGGTGAAAAATTCACAACTTTGAATGTGTCTGGTCTTTGTTCACCATCAAAGGCCAAATATTAATGTTGGGTCCTCCCAGGAAACTTCTCAGGTTGAGAAAGCAGCTGTTGAAACCTTCTCGAGAAAGCTCCTCTGGGTCATCTTTCAAGCATGCTAAAGTATCCATAGCCAAAACAGTGAAGTGGAAACAGTGGAGCTGCCACAGTGGAGTTTCTAGGTGCACAGTAGCAATATTCAAGGGCTATGATGCCTGATGCACCTTTAGAATCAGAGGCTCAATGTTGTTCAATCCCAGGGAAAATTTTCAACTTCGTCCCCGACAACGACGCCATAAATGTTGGTGTCAGAAGTCACTCCTGGATTGTAGCAGGAGTAAGCCTGATTCCCATTAGTTTAAATTTCACGATTTGTTGATAAAAGGGGATCGAATGGAAGTAAACTCAGAACAATATCCTTTTAAATTAGAAAAATGGGTTGGAACAACAAAGACATGCGAGGTCTTGATCTAACTTAAGCCATTAAGTTTTTCATAGTGGTGAGTAAGTGGAGGGAAAGAAAAGGGAAATAGAGTCTGCTCCAGACATCCATTCTTCTATTAGGCCTTTAAAGGGGGAAAAGTCTCAGATATGCGATCCTCTTAGACCTGAGAAGCTTCAAAGTAAACTTAAAATGTTGCAGAACTAATATAATCAATCATGCATCATATAGTTATTACAACACCCAATTGGATCATCCATGCTCGAGATTTAAGATTCAAAGGAAAAAGGAAAGGAGGAGGCTGGCTTTCATTAAACAAGAAGTATCAAAATGTCAGTCTATAACCAGAGAACCAGAGGCTTTGTTAAATATTTACAATTGGGTGCTTTGTTCTACCATCAATCCTTACAAAAATAGAAAAACTGAGTATATATACTGAGAATTTTTTTCCCAACAGAGGCGTGCTCGAACCTCCAAGGTGTGGAATCTCTTCAGTCAAACATGGATGGAACTCCTTCATCAGATGCCACCTTAACTCAGTATGGCTCTTGCAGGGGGGGACCTGCACATAAGGGTACCATAGGCTGATTTATTTAGGCCTCCCATACCTTCCATTTATGGCTCGAGCTGAGGTTTCATCTACCTACTCAATTTTCATTAACTGCTTCCCCAGGGAGTGGCTGAGATGATATGCTCAGGAGAAGACCATGTGCCTACTCTCTAAGGATCAGAGGCTAGCCTCCCTTTCTTCTGGCACCGCCATCAATGTAACTCAGGGCCATGACCTGGCACCTCTCTCAAAGGGTGTCTCAAAACTTCTTCTTTCAGGGATTTCTACTTCCCCTGCCTTCGAATTTCCTGGTGCCCAGACTCGCAAAATGACCCTCCAGAATCAACGGTTGGATCGAATTTAAAAATTGACGGCCATGAACATTTTTCCATTGAATAAACCTGACCCTGCGTGCTCACTTTCTTTGACGATACTCCAAACAACCCTGGTGCTATGACCGTGGGCCCGCACCCAAAGGTGCCTTCGTATCTCATGTATCGTGGATGGAAGGGATTCGATCCTTGTATTTCAAAGTTGTGATAGCTGAGATGGCGACCAGACTTAATCAGGCACCATGTATCCTTCAAGGCTAATGGTCCCGATCCTTTCGGGGATTCTCCCACCAGGATTTCTCGCTCCTCTTCCTCCAACCGCCTTTCCATACAACCTTGTCCTATGATCGTGGGACCGCACCCAAAGGCACCTTCACATCTCATGTATCATGGATGGAAGGGAGTCGACCCTTGTATTTCAGAGTCACGATAGCTGAGATGGAGATCGGACTTAATCAAGCGCCACATGTCCCGACTGGATCGGATGACCACGATCATTTCGTGACTTTGTCCCTAAGGGATGAGCCCATGCACTAAAAATCATGCAACTCTGTGGCTCTGGATTACCCGATGATGGTTGATATACTCCATCGATGGATCCTCACCGTTGAAAACAAAAATGCCTGCTCGCTTGATTTTAAGCCCAAAATGGGCTTCTTCTGTGTGCTGTGCTTGACACTCATGAATGCAGCCTTTGGATAAAATGAATTTGATGGGTTTTTAAAACCCATTTCTTCATTTATTTTACCCCAAGGGCCTAAAATCGTTGAGAAATACCCTGCTTGCAATAATTGGCGCTAACATGAGGCTCCATGGGGGATAGAGTTGTCCCTGTGATGCTCTAAGAACTCCTTCTATAGTTCCAGTTTCCTTTTGTTGGGCTATGGAGCCAAGTTCTAAACACCCTGCTTAAAAATACATGCCTATAAGTGAAATAAAAAATAAACACACATGCTCCAAGGAGCTTATTTATGTATGGTCCTAAACTAATAAATTCCTTTACATGGGGCTAGGTGAAAGCAAACTTCCACCATAGCCAATCAAGAAACTTCCTCAATAGAAGATCCTTCCTTTTGTCGATGATCACAAACATATGGTGTAACCGTGACAGCAGAACGATTATGCTCTTCAACTCTTCCTTATAGGCTGAAGTAGAAATAAAATAGGGTGGTTCCAAATTGTGAAGGAAATACAACTCCATGTATTCCTTCATAGGCTCATCGAACAAGTGGAAAACTCCAGAAAATGGGCGACAGGCAACCTCCTTTGCTAGACAGTTATTCATGTGTGGTTGAATATCTCTGGTAAGAAGAGGTGGGTGGACAAATGACGTAGGTTGACTGATCTCAGGCGGTGGTTGCTCGCTGACTGGCTCTGGACATAAGATAAAATGTCCCTTCTGCTTCTCTTCTGGTTCTTCTCCTTCTTCTCCTTGTCTCTCTCGAGAGTCATATTCATAATCATCATAAACAAGACCTGTGGGAAATATCTACTCTTCCTCGTGATGCTCAACATCTTTTGAAGGACTGGGATGGTTGATTTCCTCATGATACTTTTCTTTAGTGAATAGAGGATAAGGCTCTGTGGTTTGTTCTTGGAAATCCAACATATCCAACTTAGAATTTGATTCATAGTTGTCATACACAGGCTGGCTGCTCTGATTAGAAAATGGTGATGCAAGAGTTTGTTTCTCCTCATATGAATAATCATCAAAGGTTGAAACAGCATGCACATTAGGAGTAGAGTGCAAGGCCTCTACATTTATGAAGTCTTCATCATTGTCCTCAGTAGAGCTGCCAGAAACATCTACTTCAAGGGGTGGAAAATCCTTTGCACATCGTTCAACCTCCAACCTTGCTAGTTGGGCAGTGAGATATTTCACTTGCTCCATCAGTTCACTTAGAGCATATTCTTCCTCCAGACTTCCATCCTTACAGCCCTCATCATCACAACCTCCATTAGACACAATCATATTTGGGAGGATTTCTTCTTCTTGGCTCTCCCAAGGGTCGGATTCATAATGGCCATAAACAGGACCCATGGGAAAGCTCTTTTCCTCATCATGTTTCTCAGGAAGGTTGATTTCCTCACAATGTCCTTCATTTGTGAATAGAGGAAAAGGCTTCGCAGTCTTCTCTTTACCAGAATGATCATCAAAGCTGGGTGAGCATAAAACTCCCCCATCTTGTAAAAAAGGAACGATCTCCCAATCCTTCTTTTCAATCCCAAATGTAAATACATCATGGGAAATATCGTAAAGGAAAAGAGAACAATCCTCTTCCACAATGGCTTCTTCCTTTAAATCCAAGACAACAGGCTCATTAGGGGCAGAAACTAATGCCTCTACCGCTATGAAATCTTCATAATCGCCCTCAGTAGAGATGCCAAAAGAATCTTCTTCAAGGGATGGAAAATCCTCTGCACATCATTCAACTTCCCACCTGTCTAGTCTGACAGTGAGAGATTTTATCAGTTCCATAACTCCGCCCCAAGTATCTTCTCCCTCCTCGCAACCTTCACTCTCATAACCTTCCTCTGATGTAGACGAATGGGGATGAGAAAGGACTGATTTCTAATCCAAGTCATCAGGATCATCCTCACAACCTACGTAAGAAGCAACTCTATCTTGTATACACTTGTTGTATCCCTCAGAATAGTTATGAAAAATTAAATCAAAGGGATAAAGCTTCTGACAATGGGCGGTGAAAGATGCATGAAATTGTACGAGTGAAGAAATGCTAGCAGGGGGTAAAGAATGATACCATTTACGAGCATCCCCTGCTAATGAGGACATGAACATTTTCATTAACACATCCTCCTAATGTATCTCCCATTGATGCATGAGTTCATGAAATTCTTCGAGATTCCGAGCAGAGTTGTCCTCTACATGCTCCCTAAATATAGGCAAATAATCATGCCATTCATCCAGAGAAGGGACAACATTAGGAAAACCAAGAATAGAAGAAAAATTAAAAGGGGCAAACCTCTGAGCTAGGATTTTTTCCATTTCGAACCAGCGAAGTCACTAATCGATCCCTGAATCATGGATTCACCAGGTGAAAAATTCACATCTTTGAATGTGTCTGGTATTTTTTCACCATCAAAGACCAAATCTTAACGTTGGGTCCTCCCAGGAAACTTCTCAGGCTGAGAAAGCAGTTGTTGAAACCTTCTCGAGAAAGCTCCACTGGGTCAGCTTTCAAGTATGCTAAAGTAGACACAGCTGAAATAGTGGAGTTTCCATAGTGGAGTCGCCAGGTGTTATTGGATAAATCCACAAGTGCAGACACAAACTGATCTCCCTAGATCCACCTAGATCTAGAACAAAGTAAGACAGAATATGACTCTTTCCCTAGATTCTAACCATTGAATTAAATAGGAGGCAAGAACAAAGAACATACCTTATGATCGCTTCCTTTGGTCTTTGTTGCTCCCACTTCGCTTCAGTGCTTTTGTATAGTCAAGACCAAAACAATACAAACCAACTGAAGTGAAGAAAGCACAATCTATTCAACAGTTAATCTATGTATATGATCAAGGAGTTATACAATAAAGTGGAACTAGCTTTATGGGAAAGGGACATATTATTATATCATATTGATGGAAAGTAAAGATTACAACCTGGCCCTTGATGTCGAAAAATTCCTTTCGATGGCCCTTGGCTCCAACACACACACTTTCTCACTTGCATGAAGAAAATCAATCACCTTTGATAAACTTGCTGGAGTTTCCTAGCTGCTGTAACTTCAGTCCTTCACATAATCTTTCACCAATTCTCCAAAGAGTCTTACTTCACCTTGTTTGCTTGCTTTATTTCTTTCTTTCTTAACCTTTTCCATGAGAATTCACTCAATATATAGGAGAGAATGAATTAGTTACTTAGATAATAATGATCCCAAAATATTAGGGAATCCAGTACTAGGATAACCATTCGAATGCCATCTCATCCTTCTAGAAGATTCCCTTCTAGAAGCTTTGAGAATTCATCTTTTTCTTTGCTTTAGAAAGAGTTCACACCCTAGCAGTTCAACACAGTGTGAACTTATCGCACCCTGGCTTAAGGCAACCTACGAGAATCATGCATTCTCACAGGCAAATATACTAGCAGCCTGCGAACATTCCTAAAAAAATGTGATTTCTGGAAAGAGATGAAGGTAACTTTTCTCAGGAGAAAGTTCTAATGAAGAGCCTGAGTACACCATCATCAATACATCATCATGACGACCAAAATCATGGGTAACACCAGGTGCACAGTAGCAATCTTCAAGGGCTCTGATGCCTGATGCACCTTCATAATTAGAAGTTCAATGTCGTTCAATCCCAGAGAAAATTTTCAACTTCGTCCCCGGCAACGGTGCTAGAAATGTTGGCGTCAGAAGTCACTCCTGGATTACAACATGAGTAACCCTGATGCCCATTAGTTTAAATGTCATGATTTGTTGATAAAATGGGATCGAATGGAAGTAAACTTAGAATAATATCGTTTTAACTCAGAAAACTGGGTTGGAACAACAAAGACATGTGAGGTCTCGATCTAACTTAATCCAGTAATGTTTGCATAGTGGTGAGTAAGTGGAGGGAAAGAAAAGGGAAATAGAGTCTACTCTGGACATCTGGTCTTCCAGGAGGCCTTTAAAGGGGGAAAAGTCTCAGATATGAGATCCTCTCAGACCTGAGAAACTTCAAAGTAAACTTAAAATGTTGCAGAACTAATATAATCAAACATGCATCATATAGTTATTACAACACCCGACTGGATCATCCATGCCCGGTATTTAAGATTCAGAGGAAAAAGGAAAGGAGGAGGCTGGCTATCATTAAACAATAAGTCTCAAAATGTCATTCTATAACCAAAGATCTAGAGGCTTTGTTAAATCTTTACAATTGGGAGATTTGCTCTACCATCGATCCTTACAAAAATAGAAAAACTAAGTATATATACTCAGAAAAATTTGCCCAACAGAGGCGTGCTCGAACCTCCAAGGCGTGGCATCTCTTCAATCAAACTTGGATGGAAATCCTTCGTCAGATGCCACCTTAACTCAGTATGGCTCTTGCAAGGGGGGACCTGCACACAAGGATACCACGGGTTGATTGCTTTAGGCCTCCCATACCTTCCATTTATGGCTCGAGCTGAGGTTTCATCTACCTGCTCAACTTTCATTAACTGCTTCCCTAGGGAGTGGCCAAGATGATATGCTCAGGATAAGACCACATGCCTGCTCTCTAAGGCTCAGAGGCTAGCCTTCCTTTCTTCTGGCATTTCCATCAATGTAACCTAGGGCCATGACCTAGCGCCTCTCTCAAATGGCGTCTCGACACTTCTTCTTTCAGGGATTTATACTTCCCCTACCTTCGAATTTCTTGGTGCCCAAACTCATGAAATGACCATCCAGGATCAACGGTTGGATCGGCTTTAAAAACTGACGGCCACAAACATTTTTCCATTGAACAACCCTAGCCCTGCGTGCTCACTTTCTTTAGCAATACTCCATACAACCCTAGTGCTACGACCGTGGGCTCGCACCTAAAGGCAACTTCACATCTCACGTATCATGGATGGAAGGGAGTTGACCCTTGTATTTCAAAGTTGTGATAGCTGAGATGGTGACCAGACTTAATTAGGCACCACGTATCCTTCAAGGCTAACAGTCCTGATCCTTTTAGGGATTCTCCCACCGGGAGTTCTCTCTCCTCTTTCTCCAACCTCCTTTCCATACGACCTTGTTCTATGATCACGGGCCCACACCCAAAGGTGCCTTCACATCTCACGTATCGTGGATGGAAGGGAGTCAACCCTTGTATTTTAGAGTCGCAGTAGCTGAGATGGCGACCAGACTTAATCAAGTACCACATGTCCCGACTAGATCGGACGACCACAATCATTTCATGACTTTGGCCCTAAGGGATGATCCCATGTGCTAAAACTCGTGTAAATCTGTGGCTCTGGCTTACTTGATGATCGTTGATCTACTCCATCGATGGATCCTCACCGTTGAAAACAAAAATCCCCGCTCGCTTGATTTTAAGCCCAAAATGGACTTCTTCTGTGTGCTGCGCTTGACGCTCATGAATGTGGGCTTTGGATAAAACGCATTTGATGGGATTTTAAATCCCATTTATTCATTTATTTTACACCAAGGTCTTGAAATCAGAGAGAAATACCCCGCTTGCAAGAATTGGCGCTAACAGTATCTATTGCCAATTTGTTGTTCCTTTTTGCTTCCTTCTGAGCTGCAGTCTTTGGTTTCTTCAAGGCATTGTTTCCTGAAGAAAATGAGAACCAAACATATGCCCCAAGAGATTTCAAGTAAGTTTCCATTCTATTACTCTAGTATTCAAAATTGCTTCCATCAAATGGTGGAATCCCATTTGGAACTTTGTCTTCCATTTCTTCTTAGGATCTTCCTTCCAGTGGTTAAACTGTACTTAAGGTAACCCACTCTGATACCAATTGTTGATACTGAGAGGGGGGTGAATCAGTATAAAGTACAATTAAAAACCTTTTTCAACTTATACTTAAACCATTCAATTATATCCAATGAGAAATGAACAATAGTATAAGAGTTATACCAATAGACCACAATACACCATGCACAATATATAAGAAATAATCAATAGTATTTGTTCAAGGGAAGTAATGACTTCCAAAGGTAGCTACAGCTTCCAAATGTAGAGGGAGGGATAAAACTCCAAGAGGAAGATACAATCCTCCAATATCAAGAGATATTTGAACTCTCCATCCTTGCCCCTTCCTTCCACCCAAGAATATATGAGAGATAATAAAACTTTACATTAAATCATCACCATCAACCAATCATCACATAGAACTTGATAATGCTTCCTTATACTTCTTCAATTTCTGGAATTCTTCAATTCTTGGAGTACTCTGATCCTGTAGATAATATTAATCAATGTATTCTTTGAAACTCCTCCAATTTTCACTCCTTGAATCCTCCCCAAAAACAGGTTATAGAAAGAATGGTAGACTTTATTCAATTCTGGTATATTCAGAAGACCCAACTTGTACAGCATGCCCCATGCTCAATATTTAACATCCGATTCTAAAACTTGCACACAAGAAACTACATTCTGTACGAATTCCAATGGAAGTGGTCCCACGTAATTTGGATTCTGTATGAAGAAGTTATGACTGTTTTACCGGGAACACCTGTTTATTGACTAGCTTCAGGACTGGTCACAAACCCTATATTCCACAGAGTGTATCTCCATAATTATAGAGAATCAAGAGCTGAAATTTTTACCAGAGGTACCTTGATATGTCTTCGCAATAACATAGTCATTTCACCATCTGATTCATTCTAGAAAAAAAGTTATAGCAAAAATGGTAATATGACCTGAAAATAACATACCTTAGAACACAACACCAAAATATTTCATCCTCCCTTGAAATCCGACCTTCTTTTACTTCTTATTTCCTATGAAATTCGACTTGTATCAAATGAATGTATAATGATGTTTATTTATACCATTTATGTCACTTCCTTTTAACATTAGGGCTGACCTTACACTTTCTTATTTTGTAATTCTTTTCTTTAATTATCTTCAGAGCCTACATGTACTTCCTTCTTCAATTCACTTTGTCATCTTCAAAAATTCATTTCTCCTCAACCATGAGGATCCATGTGACGTGGCACATACCACCGGAAAGAACATGATGTATACTATCCATCCATGGGTGTTGTATCTGCATGTGCATTTTCCTTCATGTCCAAATACCTTCATCAATCTTGGTCCAAAACCCATGACTAGGGTTGACATCAATGACAACAACCAATCTTCCAACATTAGAAAGGCACGAAAGGGGTTCAACAATAAGCTTATTCAATTTCAAGCTATGTGTCCATAAGTGTGACATGTATAATACTCAATATTTTGAATATTCATCCTTCTCATGAGTTCACCTTTTCCATAATCCCTACAATTCACTCCCTTTCACAAAAATTATTACAAGAGTAACAAACACCAAGAAATATACTTTGATGCATGGGTACTATTGGTCTTCTTAGAGGGCTAGTCCTTGTTGGTTCTTGTTGATCACGATTCAAGAAAATATATGCAAGAAAATCAAACAGTGGATAAAGTGCTTATATGGTTGCACTGGATATCTGACTTCGCCTGATTAAAAACTCATGGATCGGTTATAATGGATAGGTGTGTGAATAAGATCATCACTTTGAGCATATTTTTCAGTAGTGAGTTTTCATTTCAGTTTTTAGTTTGCAACATTGTTTTTAGATTCCACTGTACAATTTGAAGAGTGGGTTTGGTTTTAGTTGGAGAAGGAAACAAGTCAGTTGGGATGAATGAACCTGGTCAACGGTTTCTTTGTTTCCTCATAGGGAGTACACCATCCCCATTGGATATGATATTAGTGTCTTATAATTTGCTGAAGAGTCAAAGTTTGATTCGAGTGTTTGACATATATTAGAATGTTGAAGAAAATGGTGTTTGAAAGGGTAATAAAGTGGTCCTAGGGAGTCTTATCATCATATCAAGTGTCAAAATATCAATTAGTGACCTTCATCCATCAATCAAAGGCAAACAATAGAAGAAAATGTCAAAAGGAACCTCGCTACGCAAGTTCTGGAAATGATTTTTTTTGTAGTAAACTTAAAACTCTTTTTATGACCAAATGAACAGGAATATTTGCAAACTGAAAGAGGCTTTTGTCAAGGAAAAGTCCATTCACAAAAACTTCTCTCATTTTCTTCATAGGTGTCATGGTTTGGAATATTTGAATGGATATTTACATCCTATTTTTCAGATTTAAAGATTTAATGATTTCCTATTTTAGTCATTATCTTTGAGCATGGATCCTGAGACACTGGAAATGAATTTTTGAAAATGGAAAGAGTATTTTTTTAAGGATGATCCCATTCAAAAAAACCTCTCTCATTTTATTCACATGTGTCATGGTTTGGAATATTCGAATGGATATTTACAGCCTATCAAATTTAAACATTTAATTATTTCTTGTTTTAGGCATTATCTTTGGGCAAAGATCCCAAGACACTGGAGATGAATTTTGGAAAACGGAAAGAAATATTTTTCAAGAACAATCCCATTCAAAAAAACCTCTTTCATTTTTTTAACAACTATCATTATTCTAGATATATGATGTTATCTTTGACCCTTATTTTCCATAAAATTGATTCACATTTCCTAGCAGGGAGTTCTAAACGTGTTGCTATAATTTTGTAACCAGATCCAACTTTGGGAAGTAGTTGAGCTCGGCCTCCTCATATTGGAGAAGATTATTTTCTATATATGTTTGTAATTTTGATTGACTAAGAGGTTGGCAGAAACATAGAGGAGATCTATTTTGACCATTTTGTAATTTTTCTAAAGTTTAATCAAATATTAATGCAGAAGTACAATGTTATCCATACTAGAGATTCTTGTGGTGGTGATATAAAGTGTGTGTTTCCCTCTCATGTATGTATTCCTATGTTTTTTTCTCATTTCATCTGCAACCTTTATATGCTTAAATTGGAAATCTAATGGTCTGGAATTCATCTGATATTGATGCTTTAGATTCAACCAATCTAAGTATTGTTATCTTTTCTTAACCCAATCAGAATTCATCTCAGTTGGTGTTCTTAATGTGGTTAATTGTTTTCTCTTTCTTCCATCATACAACAACAATATTTAAACTGAAATATTATCACGTATGTATCCTCTTCTTCCTTGATAGTTCTACCACCAGTCACTGATAGTTCCATTTTCTTCAAAGTTGACTCCATGTCCAAAGGATTTCTCTCTCTTATCTGCCACCACATCTTAAAACCTTATTTCTATTTCAGATATGGCCACTGAGCCTAATACATAGTGAGAGAGACCTCTCTGATTTGGAAAGGCTAGATTCCAAGCCCAAAGTGGTCTGTGGTTACCTCCATGGTTTCCCTCCCACAGCCAAGGGAAATTACAGAGTGATAACATAGTCCTCATTTCATATGCAGTGAGAATCTCATGCAATTCATCCATTGTCAATTTATCAAGATCCTTCATTTCTTCAATAGTGGAAACTCCAACATCAAATCTTAAGGGGAGTGACCTTAACACCTTTTTCACAATCATCGGTTCTTCAACTATTTCACCAAGTCCTATGATGGTGTTTGTTGTAGGAAAATTCCCCTGCAGACAGGTGAATTCCCTCTTGGATCTTAGACCCCTATGACCAAGACAAAAAAGTTCTAACTTTGAAAACTGACTTTCCTTTAAACATAGCCAAGCTAATCAATAGAGAAGAGGAATAAGATATGAGTACCTTTTTACGACATTTGTCCTCACCCAATCCAAGTTGAACTTGATCTCCAAGTCCTTCAACGAGTCCTGCAATCCAATAAACAACAAAGACAAATCATACTCCCTATTCTACTATGATTAGTTTAAAACTAGATTTATCTATGAGACAAGTTCATGCAAATGTACACAATATTGAAGGAGACAGGCCAAGCACATGTATTAATGAGAACAAAATAAGGTTCTTACAAAGTGTAGATGCAAATGTAGCAGTCTCACCAAGATCTCCTTGTCCAACCCATTGCTCGAATGATCCACAATCAAAATGAAAATACTTTTCACTGATTATACTCCTCCCTTTCACCATGAGGATGCCTCCTTATATAGGCTTTGTGAGGCCTAACCACCTTAGATATTATTGGGATAAGTTGAGGATCTTTCTCCATCAGTTGTGGAACTCACCTTAGATCCATCCTTGGACTTGGATTCGAGCCAAACTAACTCAGATACTTCTCATCTGACTTTAGAGATAAGGGGGATTTGTCCCTTGATTTGATCAATAGCTCAACACTCCCTCAAAGTGGGCCATAGAGCATTGTATCACTCCCTACTATGAGGAAAAGGATGTTGGAAATACTAAAACAACTGAGAGGGGGGCGGGTGAATCCGTTGTATATAAGCTTAAACAATTTTATACTTATTAAAACATTATTAATCTTTCTTCATGTGGTCATCAACAATGTACATCATATGAACAGTAAAAGTAAAAAACATCAGTCACACATGAAGTACACATAGAGACATATTTTCACGAGGAAACCCATAAAGGGAGAAAACCTCTTCTTCTTCGAAATGATAGGCAGTCTTTTGTAGTTCTGTAAATCATTTACTATTGAGCACCAACTCAATGTGAGGCTGCTACCTCTGTCTTACAAGCTGCAACTTGTTTGAGAGCTCCAACTCTCTGGTTTCTCTAGCACCCACTAGAAAGAAGCACCAACTCCCTGAGTATTCCAGCACCAACTGGATGGAAGCACCAACTTCCTGAATATTCCAGCACCAACTGGATGGAAGCACCAACTTCCAGTTACACAGGCTCCAACCTACATAACAGAGAACACCTGTTCTCCCTAGCACCACCCTGCCACCCTGGTTTCTCTGGCCACAACCAGATGGAAGCTACAACTTCCTGTGTTCAAGCTCCCACTTGAACCTCTGAGGACAGCAGTCCTCCCGAGCACCTCCCAACCTCCCTAATTTATCAAATAATGAATACACAGACAACTTATGCGTATAAATCACTTCTTACCATTCTTTGTCTATTCTGTAATTCTTCTCTTTCTCTGTCCACCCAACAAGTCTCCTCTGCATCACATTGTTCTATCATTCTTCTCTTCTTCTGCTTGCTCTATCGTTCTACTCTACTTCTGCTCTATCATTATGCAATTCTTCTCTTCCTTCACAGGTCTGCTCTGCATCACGTTCTTTTTTCATTCTATTCTTCTTCTCCTTTGCCTGTCATTTACTCTGTTTCTGATATGCATTTCATTTCATTCTGTACATCAATTAAACTTCATCCTCAACCCTTCTCCTTTCTCCTTTCTTACTATTTCATTCTGTTTCCATACAGAATGACCAACCAAATTCAGTCTCATTCATATTCTTTTATACAAGCTACCTTGACGATTCGACTTCCCTTCCAATCGGTAATACGGGGACATCTGTCTTGGAAACTAAAATGCTAACTATTTGTCATCATCAGTCCGTTTCTCTTAACTGATTCATAACTGAAGCGTTAATGTGTGATGAAGAACAACAACCCTCCGATCACTACTTGATCCAACGGTTCAGATCAAATCGGGATTTCACTCATCGCGATTTCGGCATCTGCGATGTCAAAAATCACAAGTCCTCCAGACTCATGATTCTTCGATTCCTGATGGCTCCTTTCATACACTAGCCCTTCTGAGTTTAGCTCTCGGTCATCGTGACCTTCACTCCGTGACCACAACCTTATGTCTCTCTATCAGGATTTCGACGTTCTTCATGTTCACTTTTCTTTGCATTATGAAATCCCAATCCCCGAAGCTCCGATGAGGAGAATCAACGGTCCAGATGCATTTTGGATTCAATGGTTATGATTGAATCGTGAAATCACACATCGCAATTTCGGGTTTCTCGTTGTCAAGAGATTTTGACATTGCAAAGTGCCGAATCCCGATCCCCGATACTCCATGCAGAGATTCAACGGTCCAGATCACTTCTAACTCGATGACTCAGATTACATCGCAAAATCGCATATCACGATTTCAGAGTTTCTGTTGCAGTGTGTTATTGGCATATCAAAGTCCCGATTGCCGATGCCTCTGCTGACGTCATACGTGGTTTGGCACGTGTTAGATCCTGCCACATGTCACTCTGATTCGTGAATTGTATGAGCCTGAAGTGTTAGATCTGCCTGACACATGTCATTCCCTGGTTGTGCCACGTGTCCCTGGGTGACATGGTCTACCATCGTGAGTTGGATCAACGGTCTAGATCTCATGTTGATCTGACGGTGCAGATTCAGTCGAGATTTCGCATATCGCGAAATCGGGATTTTCGATGCATTGTATTCTTTGCATATTGAAACCCCGATCCCCGAAACTCCGATGAAGCCTCCTGTCTACAAGTGGATGGTCCCGATCTCTACTTGATTTAACGGCGGCGATCAAATCATGAAATCATATATCGCGATTTCGGGGTTTTCGTTGTCGAGTGAACTGGACATTTCAAAGTCCCGATCCCCGAATCTCCGATGACTTATCTCCCTCGCAACTTCTGCAAATCAGACGGTTGTCGAACTTTCGGGAAATTTGAATGGGATCCAACGGTCACTGGATCGCTATCTTCCTTCTTCTCTGCAAACTCTTGCTGCACATGTTTTCTTCAATGTTGTTCCTCCTGAGATTTTACGTCCGAATCCCCAAGGGGTTTTATCCTTCATATCCTGCCATCTCCGTTGTTGCCATCAATGACAACAACCATCAACGCGCATTCGTTTCTTGTTCAATAGTTGCCAACAATCTCCCCCTTTGGAATTGATAGCAACACTTGCATTCAGACTCAACACTCCTCTACATTCGTCCATTCAGACTCTCCTTTGCATTCGGCCAATCAGGCTGGACTATGTTCCCGAAACATTTCGAACTTGACTCCTTTCTCCCCCTTTGACATCAATGTCAAAGAAGAAACATACTCCCCATTCTTTCACTGAACTTGTTGCAGAACATACTCCCCCTTTCATCTATAAGCATTTAGGAAATCCACCAAATATTCAATAAGCACTCCCCCTGACCCGGTGAACCTTTTAAACACCAGAAATTATCACTCCCAATTTTTGACGAAGATATCGAAAAGGGGTTGTTGCTAGTGGTTTAGTAAAGATATCAACAATCTGTTCTGTAGAAGGTATATAGTTCAGTTGAACAACTCTGTTTGTAACTTGTTCTCTGAGAAAATGATACTTGATTGGAATATGCTTAGTCTTGGAATGAAGAACAAGATTCTTGGAGACACTTATTGCACTGGTGTTATCACAATGAATTGGGATAGGATCAGTGTAAGTTACCTTCAAATATGCAAGAGTTTGTATCATCCATAAGATCTGTGTGCAGCAAGTAGCAGCAACAATGTATTATGCCTCTGTAGTGGATAATGAAATTGATCCTTGCTTTTTACTAATCCATGCAACTAGTGATTCACCCAGAAAAAATGCTCCTCCACTGGTGCTTTTTCTCTCATCAACACAGTTTGCCCAGTCAGCATATGAATAAGCAATTAACTGGAAATTTTGATTTCTAGGGTACCACAGTCCATATGTCATTGTTCCCTTCAGATATTTGAATATTCTTTTGACAGCTACCAAGTGACTTTGTTTAGGAGCAGACTGAAACCGACCTACCATTCCAACAACTTGCATTATATCAGGACGAGATGCTGTGATGTACAGAAGACTGCCTATCATAGAGCGATATGTTCTTTGATCAACATTAGGTGAGACATCATCTTTGCTCAGCTTGCAACCAACCACCATAGGTGTGCTGACTGTAGAGGAATCTTCCATCTGAAATTTCTTCAATATCTCTTTCAAATATTTTTCTTGAGAGATAAAAATCCCTGCAGAACTTTGTTTTACTTGTAAGCCAAGAAAATATGACAGTTCTCCTATCATAGACATTTCAAATTCTGTCTGCATAGAATTAGCAAACCACTAGACAGATTATTCATTAGTACAACCAAAAATAATATCATCTACGTATACCAGAACAATTAGTAAATCATCACCTTCAGACTTAATGTAAAGGTTACTGTCAACAGTACCTTTCTTGAACCCTTTTTCTTGTAGAAATTTGTCCAGTCTATAATACCATGCTCGTGGTGCTTGTTTTAGTCCATATAAAGCCTTCTTCAGCTTACACACATAATTAGAATTTTCTGTCAATGAGAATCCTTCAGGTTGTTCCATATATACTTCTTCTTCTGGATCTCCATTGAGGAATGCTGACTTAACATCCATCTGATAAACTTTGAAATTCTTATGACAAGAATAAGCAAGAAATATTCTGATAGCTTCCAATCTTGCCACTGGTGCAAAAGTTTCATCAAAGTCCTGACCTTCCACTTGTGCATATCCCTTACAAACCAATCTGGCTTTATTTCTAACAACTTGTCCTTTTTCATTCATTTTATTCTTGAATACCCA